>JAXBDA010009215.1:0-13017 GCA_036023075.1 Gaultheria prostrata
GAAAATACAAAAACAAAGAACTCCTGATGGAAGGAAAACACCAAGACACCCAAAGGGCCAAAACACAGAATCTCCTAAAAAAGAACGACGCCTGCACCAAAAAGACACCAAGAGGCAAGAACCCCCCCAAAAGCACCCACCTGCCACGAGCTCCTAAGCAAGGAGAAAAACAACCGCACCTGGGACCCCACAAAAACACACCAGGAAAAAAACGCCCCCCCTCCTAACTATCCCCAGAAAACCTGCTGCAGACAGAAACCCTAAAACTGGACACCGGAAAAAGAACCAAGAGGAAACTCCACCAAAACCATAGAGGGAGCACTAGGAATTTGTCCCGAATTGTTGTTGGAAAATTCTCTGAATCACCTCTTTATCACTTTCCATATGGACAACACCCAATCTCTTACTATTTATAACAGCTTGCTCGATATCCTTTAAAATTGCAGGAACCCCATTATCATTGCTCATGACCCCTTGAATCTGTCTCGCGCTGATTGCCTCTTCAAAGCCTTTGATTATTAGAACATTCCTTCTCATAATATCCTCTGAGTTTATGGAATCAGAGTGATCACTATAAGCTTCCCTGACCTCACCCACTTGATTTCCTTCATCAAGAACCTCGCAAATGTCCCTGATTTCCTTCCTTAATTTGACCCTTTTTTGTCTCGCAGTAAGGACTTTTGCTCCTGGAGAAGTTACGATCGACCCCAATTGTTTTGGATCAAAAGGCTCCTGGCTAGATTGCTCTGAGATTGGTTTTTCAATAGCCTTCCTAATCTTCTCATGGTTGCTGGAATCGGACTCTGGAGTCTCACCAACGAAAGATTCTTCCTTTTCCTCCATGATTGTCTCGAAAAATAAGTCAGTATGATTGATGTTCTCGGTGTCCGCAACCAGAGACGGAGATGAAATCTCAGCAACAATTTCGTCGTCCTCCACATCCAAGTCGGTATCCCGGACGACAGGAACAAGATCATCCGCCTTAGTATCCACTATTTCCAATCTGACATCCCCCGCTTCTGCTAGATCGCCTACAGCTTCATCAGCATCCTCATCAAGATCAATAGGGAGAGGTTCAGTAAGTTTTGCTAGCGAGCCCTCTCCTAATTGGTCCTTATCCAATCTTCCTGCCATGGCTTTATTTATGAAAGCCACATCTACGTCTTCTCCATTAGCTTCAGAATCGGAATAAAAAGGAGTAGTTTGTTTGAACACCCTGAAAGTTTCCATTTCCTCAATACTCACACAATACTCATTCCCTTGAATTACTAACTGGATTTGATCCTCAATTTTATTCGCATCATTAGTGACAATCAGGATTCTACCCACTTCATAAGAATCTTCCTTCAAAGTGCTATTATCCACCTCAATGAATTGACCCCATTGATTTCCAATTTCTCTGAAAGTAGGGACATTCCAAGCGTTTAAGGGCATACCAAAGCAGTTTAACCATACAAACCTTTCCGAGCTAGCAGGTTCTCCATTCCAAGGCCTGAGTTCGTCAAACCATTCATCTAGCCCTTTCTCTTTGAGAAATAAGTCTCTAGCTCCTTGATCATGTAGAGTCAAAGCTACATATCTTCCTCCAATCGATTTAATTTGAGGATTGCCGAACTTCTCCTTAAGAAGATCTGATAATTTTTCCACTGAATAAAGACTTCTTAACCTCCCAATAGCACTTCTCATTAGCCAACCATTGCCTGAGGGAGTAACACTAATTCTTCTGCGTTTCTCTAGCGGCATTGATATACCTCCTAAGAGGTTATTCTCTTCTCCTTGTTTGCTTGAATCAATGATTCCTATCCTTCCCCAATCCTCTTTCCCACACTGATAGGACTCAAAACTTTCCCTCTGCTTAACCACCTGAGCATAAGATCTTGAAATATTGTTAGTTAAACCACGAGAAGGTGGAGCCCTCTGAGTATAACCCAGGGAACTACTAGGAATCTTCAAATATGCTCATTACCCTTCTTATCAAATCTAACTGGTTTAACAAGAAGTCTCCTATTCTCCATCCACACACCATGAAGATTAGATATAGCATTCTCGGCGTCCTGTCTTCTAGCAAAATTCACAAAACCAAACCTACATCCTGAGCTCTTGCTCCTTTTGGCAGGAATGAAAGAGTCATTTACCACTCCGTATTTCAAAAATAGGCTTTTAAACCAAGATGCTCCAACATCCTCAGGTAATACCCCTCATTTTAACGGATGGGGCTAACGGAGTTAGCGTTGAGGACTTGATTGATACGAAATTGAAACGTTAGGGACTAAATGTCAGCAGTTGATACTTTGGGGACGACAATGAGACGCGGGCAATACTTTAGGGACCAAAAAGGTAAATAAGCCTTTAGTAACATGTTATGTTTATTTGTAGATCACGAGGCTACTGTCCATTTTGGACCATTTTTGCTACTGTCCATTTAGGAGTTAGGATCATGTTTCCGATAATTTTTTTTTTTTTCATTCAATATGCATCAGTGGGGTTAGCGGTGGAGTTAATGAGTTAGTCTTGCGGGGAGTCTAGAGGCTATCCATAGCCTTAAACCCCAAACGTCTCTGCTGAGGCTCGAACTCTGGTCTCCCTTGTGGGAGTACTAAGAGATAACCGCTAGATTACAAGCCATTGGTTACCATGTTTTCGATATTTGCTAGTGTTCATTCTGAAATAACATTCTTGTACACACCATATATATAAGCACGAACAATCCGCACTAAATTTCCATGAACACTAGCAATGGCTTCAACAATTAGAAAAACTTTCATCTTCTCTCTCCACTCCATCCTATTTCTCTTCTCGACCGTTGCAAGCCACCAGCACCAGCACCCACTAGACCCTCTAACTTCATCGGAGTTCAACCTAGTCCGAATCATTATCGAAAACTCCTACTCTGGTTCTAACCATAGCCTGACCTTCCAGTATGTAGGGTTAGACGACCCAGATAAACACACCACCCTCTTATGGGTATCAAAACCGGACACCAACATACCTCCCCAACGGCGAGCCTTTGTCATTATCCGGCTAGACAAAAATACGCACGAAATAATCATCGATCTATCGACAAAATCTATCATGTCTGACCAAATTTACATTGGCCACGGGTGCCCTTCGTTGACAAATGATGAGCAAACAGCTGCTGTTGAGTTGCCACTGACTTACCCACCATTTGTGGAGTCAGTTAAGAAGAGAGGGCTGAATTTATCTGATGTTGTTTGCTCTACATATAGTGTTGGGTGGTTTGGAGAAGCTGAGACAAGTAGGGAATTGAAGATTCAATGTTATTATATTGGTAAGAAATTTGATCTATCAACTTTGACAAATTTTACTGAATGATGTGGCCGCGACATTATTGAATTAGGAAAAATCTATACATGGTACGCGCCCTTGAAAAGGGGCATACGATACGCTTTTTTACATATGTTTTTGATACTTGTTACGTACTGTACGATTTTGGTAGGTTACTGCGAATATTTACGTGAATAGTGAATTTTAAAAAATCCATAACGGTTCGTAACAAGTGCCAAAAACATACGTAACAAGCTTATCATGAACAGTGACGTGAATAGTGAATTTTTAAAAATCCATAGCGGTTCGTAACTTGACCGAAACCATGCATAACCCGTACCAAAATCATACGTAAGAAGTACCAAAATACTCCTACGTAACGGGGCCTACTGTACGCTCCTTTTCAAGGGTGGCGTACTATAACACTCTCTAATTAGCAAAATGATAGTGACTTATTTGGGCCTCACGACGAGAAAACTGCACATATTGCGATAGGGAAAGTCTAAGTACCTAGAAAATGCACCCAGGATTTGAAATCAGTAGCTCAGATTGAGAGTGGAATCTGAGCCAATGATTTCAAATTCTGGGTAAAGTCTAGGTGCATTTTCTAGGTATGGAGCACTGTGTAATATGAATGGCTCACTGATTTTCCTTCTTTCATACGCAGATGGGACGAGTAATATGTACGTGAGACCACTGGAGGGAATAACAGCGGTAGTCCAATTGGATGAGATGACAATAACAGAATACTCCGATAGGTTTAGAGTTCCGGTGCCGAAGGCCGAAGAAACGGAGTACCGAGCATCAGAGCAGAAGCCACCATTTGGTCCAAAACTGAGGGGCTTAGCAACAATGCAACCGGATGGGCCAGGTTTTGAGATTGATGGTCATACAATCAGGTCAGTCAAGTTAGTTTCCAATTTGTCTTTCTTTGGAGAAATTTTATGCATACCTTTCAACAGTTCTTATAGCTCCATGTTTGTAAAGATTTCACGCAAATGTGTACAAAAAGTTCAGGGGGGCAATTAACATTAAATTAAAACATAATATTACAGACACAATTGTGGAAACATCCAACTCAAAACCAATTGGCAATGAGTGGAGAGGTCCCAACATATATTAAGTGATCACCCATTCCTCTCCTAAGCAATGTGGGACAATATTTCTTAACAACAATCGTATTCAGAGCCATTCAATAGAATGTGGACCTATGGTTCTATGTGCATCAAACGAATCCGAAGGACGTGGTGTTTAGAATTATGTTCCATGCATAGCTCAAAAAAAAAAAAAAAAAAAAAGGGCCCAGGAGATTTTTTTTGGCCACCATTGTGGTTTGACCTGATCATTTCAAAGAAAAATTAAAACCTAGGAGCTTTATGTTACCTCTTGGAATGGGACAGTGCTTATTCCATGAACTATGTGTGAGGATAAAGTATTGTACTAATGCAAACTCTCTCTTATATGCATAGCCGCAAAATATTGTAACTATTCAATATTTTCGGGGCACCACTGCATGATGTCCCAACCCTCGTTACAATCTCATGTTCATAAGGGACCCATACACTTACTCGTTGATTCAAATGAAAGTGTGATTGTGTAAGGAGTTTGGGCATGCACTCCTGGCAGCACCCCAGAGCACCTAATAATTTTTCACAATCCTAACAGGTGAGAAACAAGATTTTTTTGTTTTCATTTTTGAGCCTCATGAGAAACAACATTATGTATATAAATAAGATTTTAATAAAGTCTGTCCTCGTGATATTCTCTTTTTCAACAATTTTTCCTTTGTGCTAGATGGGCCAACTGGGCATTCCATTTGGCCTTCGACTCTCGAGCTGGCCCAATCATATCACTTGCCTCAATCTACGACCTCGACAAACGCAAATTTCGACGAGTGATGTACCGAGGGCACATATCCGAGCTCTTCGTGCCTTACATGGATCCAACAGAGGAATGGTACTACAAAACATTCTTCGATCTTGGTGAATTTGGGTTCGGCCAATGCGCCGTGTCACTGGAGCCCTCAACAGATTGTCCTGCCAATGCAGTATTCATGGACGGATACTACGCGAGTCAAGATGGGAAGCCCACTAAGATATCCAATGTTTTCTGCATATTTGAGAAGCATGCTGGAAATATCATGTGGCGTCATACCGAGACCGGCATTCCAGCAGAAGTGGTATGCAATTTTACACCATGTTTAGTTGAGAGTAGCATGCTATCTTTTAGTTATAAGATACCGAGATTCTCGATGTTTTAATTTGGAAAAATATATAGTAAGCCCCTTAAAAGGGAGCACATGATGCGCCTCATTACGTATGTTTTTTGTGGTTGTTGAATATGATTTTGGTGATTGTCGCGTATTTTTTTTGGTAGATGTCCGTGAATAGTAACGTGAATCTGTGAATAGTGATTTTAAAAAAAACCCATAACGGGTTGTAACAAGTACCAAAACCACATCTTACAACGTTACTGAAATTAGTGACGTGAATAGTGAATCCAGAACGGTGAATAATTTGACCAAAATGATAAAGTACGTGACAAGTACCACATATTATACGTAGCAACTACCATAAATGTACTTAAGGGGCGTACTGTAAGATTCTCCTTTAATTTTTGATGATATGGTAACACCAATGTAATTTTGCAGATAAGGGAAGTTAGGCGCCCTGAGGTGAGCCTGGTGGTGAGAATGGTATCAACAGTTGGCAACTATGACTATATAATCGATTGGGAATTCAATCCTAGTGGATCCATCAAAGTTGGGGTAAAAATATTCTTTCAACAATCAAAAACAACGAAATGGGTTTTTCCCCGAGAGAACATTCTTTACACCGGCGGTATAAAACAAAGTCTCCTCCAAATCTATTACATTGCGCCATGTGCCAAAACAGTGGACCCAAAAGGTAGAACATGAACACATGGCGCAATACAATCTATTTGGAGGAAACTTACCGCCGGTGTAAAGAATGTTTTTCTATTTTTCCCATCAGTATTCAACTCTTTTTTCCCTTGCAGGTAGGGCTCACTGGAGTTCTGGATGTGAAGGTGGTGCACTATACCCACACAGATCAAATAAAACAAGACCCTTATGGGACATTAGTATCTGAAAATACCATTGCAGTGAACCATGATCATGTCTTAACCTACCGTTTTGATCTAGACATTGACGGCAAGACCAATTCCTTTATCAAAAACAATTTAGAGACGAAACGCGTGACCGATAACATCTCTCCAAGGAAGAGCTACTGGACGGTCGTCAGCGAAACTGCAAAAACAGAAGCTGATGCAAAAATTCAGCTCGGCCTGAAACCAGCCGAGCTAGTGGTGGTGAACCCTAACAAGAAGACTAAGTTGGGGAACTACATTGGGTACCGCCTGATTCCGGGATCAGCAACGAGTCCTCTTTTGTCGGACGACGATTATCCTCAAATCAGGGGTGCCTTCACCAAGTACAACGTGTGGGTGACTCCTTACAACAAGTCTGAAAAATGGGCTGGAGGGTTGTACATGGATCGTAGCCGGGGAGAGGATACTTTAGCTGTTTGGAGCCTCAGGTTTGCCACACAATCCTCTGTTGAAAAATAACTTTGCAAGACACTTCCCGCAACTTCATTGAAAACAAGGACACCAATTTGTTTCATGTCCTACTTTTTCGTTGGCTTCGGAGAAATGTTTTCATCAATTCGAACACCAGCCCTATTTCTTTAAAAATGAGTTGTTTCTAAATAGTTTTCTTGAAAATAGAATCCAACATTGTTCGCCGAACAAATTTTCTACGTTGTTGCGACCATGTCACTTTGAATCTTGTATAGTACAAATTTGCAGGAATAGGAAGATTGAGAACAAGGACATTGTGTTATGGTACACCATGGGATTCCATCATGCCCCTTGCCAGGAAGATTTTCCTATTATGCCAACCTTAACCGGTGGATTTGAACTCCGGCCAACAAATTTCTTTGAGAGAAATCCAGTGCTCAAGACAAAATCTCCTAAGAAGGTCCATTGGCCTAACTGCACTACCACCAGACCCTGATCACTTCTACAGTCAGAATGTGTGCTGAAAACAAATACAGGTACCCGGAAACGTCTATTTCTTCTCCTTCATTCGTAATGCCACATTTGTATGTACTCATTCATCTGCTGCTGACAGATTTATTCCAAACGTTTTTCAGGTAATAACTTGGATGGTAATTGAGGACTTGTTTGCACTGTTGGCACCCGCCTGTCGGACCTCTAGGGCGTCAATTTTTCTGGTACTTTTGTGTAATAATTTACGTACTATTGGTCTGTTTTGAATAAGTTTGTTGTTTGCGAATAAATGGTGGTCAGTGTGTATCCTCCAACGCGTATGTGATTTGAGCTCTTGCATACTAATCCTGGTTCTTTGTTGCTTAATGCATCTATTCTGTCTCAGCTAGGCTGGGGATGCGCCTGATCGAAAATCTACTACTCATTTACGTATATTTTCGGGCCCTAATCTCATTTCTTGGTCTACTTATAAGAAGCAACGGACAATGGCAAGATCATCGAGCTTTTGCTCATACTAAGTCATACTATTGCTGATCGATCTTGGTTTATTCATCCTTTTGACCTTTATATGAGCTGCACATACACCAACAATTTCTACTCCACCAGCCGCTCGGTTTGACGACTTATCTGCGATTCCCCTTGCCTTTAAACCTGTTTTTCATGCAAGAACATAATTTCACTCGAGATAAAGTTCTTTATAACATCTTGGCACTAATCTCATCAGCATCGTCGAACTTGAAATCACTTTTACTATTTGCAATCACATACATAAACTCACATTTTAAGATAATATGCACAAATTTACACCCAAGAAAGTACTATTTCAAGAAACGGTTACGCCACGTAGCATAGAAGACGTAAGACTAGAATTTGACATCAGCATCTCCGGCCAAGTGCAAAGTGAGTCTTCAGAACAAACGTTACACCACGTCAGCTCAGCCAATTCGCGCAAACATTTGATAAGTTCTTGATATGTACGAAGAGGGTGGAGCTCAATGCTTGGTAAGGACAGGTCGTGGAAGTGAAGTAAATCAATCAAGCCCCAACTGGTGCCGTAGCAAGTGCAGGATCAATTTGGCTCCTGGTTCGGCTTAACCTTTGATTGTCATTGTCTCCTTCACCTAACCATATTTCTGGAATTGCTTGGGTCAGGCTATTTACAGTCTCTAATGCGTAATCGGCTTCTTTGAACTTCCCTGATTTCCCAACCTATAGCACAAAAGGATCCATAAAGAAAATAGACAATGAGTTACTAATAAACGCAAACTAATACGAGGCCAAACTTATTGAGGTGCTCCGTGCTCCGTTAATTTTAGAATTGGGTTAACATTAGATTAATCAGTTGAGGTGCACGCAAATTGGCTAGACATCTGCTATAAAAAATAAATAAATTAACATGGGTTAATTACATGGAGACCCACTCGACTATCCCACAGTATCGCTTTAACGCTTGAAACTTAAAATGTTACAATCGTCACCCTTAAGTGTGCACTTGTTTCAATTCCATCCGAAATTTGAAGCCCAACATAAATCTGCTACAAAGCATAAAACATAAAAATAGGATCTATAGGGTGTTGAAGTGTAGTATCTTGTCTTTTTGTTTTTTGTTTTTTTTTTTCTGGCCAAAAAATGGAATATTAGTATTGTTAGATTACTGCTAACCAACGTCGTTCAATCGACTTGAGCTACGTACTTGATTTATAGCTCTGGGTCGTACATGTGGGCACAAAATAAGTGGAACAACTTTTTTTTTCCCCTTTTTTTTTCACTTACCAGAGCAGTTCGGAGACCTAGAGCTTTGCCGGCAGCGACATTCCGGATACTGTCGTCGAGAAACAACTGAAATGAATATAAACAAAAAAAAACACTCCGTTCAGTTACAACCGTCGATCAAGATTACAGTGAGGCCTTTAGCAATTATAACAAGTTTTGCTGCATATTCTGACCCGAACACCCTAAGTTATATTAAAAAAAAAAAAAGCTTCGCGGCGTACCGTACGACGAGGATCGATCTCTGCGACGTCAATAGCGATCCTGAAGGCATCCAATGATGGTTTCAGAACAACAGGAAATTCATCAGGACGAGTCGATTTCGAGAGGTTTGGATTCAATGTCTCGAAGCATATGATTTTCTCGAAGCAGTCTCTGATTCCTAGCCGATCTAACGCCTTCGTCGCATGGTTCCGGTCCGAATTGGTAAAAATCTGTAGATTCAATTGAACATTTGATATCATCAACATATATTTTTAAAAAATGATATCATCTATATGTAATTTACGTATAAATTCACGAGCTTACAATTTTTCTTTGATTGATACTGCGCAAAAGGTTTCGTAGTTGAGGGTCTGGTTTGATTGAATTGTAAGGCAGCCTTCCGTGCACGAAACTGTTTTTTTTTTTTTTTTTTTTCAATCGACAGAAGAGAGATCAATTACATCGAATATGAAGTACAAAGTACCAACCCGGAACCGGAACACTATATGTGAGAGTCCACGAGACAATCAAGTTCAACAACTTAACCAATAGAAGAAATAACCCGTTACATGGTAGAAATAAAGAAAAAAGGAAAAACTCATGCACGCAGGTGGGGAGAATCGAACTCCTGACCTCCTAGTGAGATGCAAGAGCCATGACCAACTGAGCTAGCCTTAGTTGGTTGTGCACGAAACTGTTAAGCAACATAAATTCTGTTAAATTCAACTTGGGGTGAGCATGAATCAAATTGGTTTGGTTTTTAAATAAATCAAGAATCAAATTAACTCTGGAATGGATAGAAAATTTTGAGAACCCAATCAATTTTCGAAATGAATAGAACGAGACCAATTCGAATCATTGTATTATGGTTCGGTATTTTGCATCAACATTTATTTCAAATTGTGACAATTTATAAGTACTTGATTTGAATAAACGAAGATTCGTACAAAATATTTGATTGGTTTCGAACCAATTTCAGTAAAATAGCCAGAAATCATTTACACCCATCACTAACGGCAAACTTCAATAAGGACCAACAAACACAGACAGATGAAGTACTATATGGAAAGGGGCCCTGTAGTGAGGGGATCACTACAAGAGTGTAATGAGCTCATCTGATCGTCAATCTCGGTAATGAAAGCTCTAATTTGAATCTAAACAATGGTCGGCTCAAATTATTTGAAACTCAAATTAAATCCGAGCCGTTGGTGCCGAGATAGATGGTCGGATGAGACTCTCTATAGAGTCCCCTCACTACAGGCCCCCTGATTCGTATAAAATCGCGGTCTCGATTTGTCTGAAATCAGAATCCTGAGCATAAATCAGCAATGAAACTATTTTATTTGTTTTTTAATTTTTTTAAACCAAGATCAAATCACATTACTAAAAGAATCCGACAAATTTGGAATAGGTGAGAGACTGAATTCGCGGTTCTACGAACTCTTGAAATCTCCAAAAGGAAACAAAAAAAGAGTAAATTTGTTCAATTAAGAACACACCCTAATAAAATTGCTTCAATTGAAGAAAAATTTGGTCATAGTATTACCTGTGATAATCGTCGGCGTCGATTTCATAGCCCAATAACTGCAAACACACACAGCAAAATCAAACGTAAATCAGTACTTATTAATGGAAGAACAGAGCATTTTTTAGAGTCAAAATTACGTAGTAGTAGTAAATTTTGCAGCATACTCGCAAACCGGCAAGAGAGCTTCCGTAAGTCTTGAAGAGCTCCACGCGTAGAGTCGGAGCTTGAGTCGCCGGAAATCCACACTTTTCGACCAGGAAATCTGTAGATGATCACAATCCAATAATTCGCAATCTCAGACCTCCAATGAACGTAAAATGCTCTGTATTTCAAGCCTCCTTATTGCAAAAATCGACTTAAAAACTTATTTATCGCATTTTATGAAACATATTATTCTCGGATAATACATCAATTCAGAAAGCCAACTTAAGTCACTATTTGCACTTCTCCTTTTTTTTTTTCGCATTTATGTTTCTTTTTAATTTGAAACAAACCGAAAAAATTAGGTTGATAGTACATTATTAAACATTATTTTACTATAATAAGTAAAAAAATATTTCATGCTCTGCTTGGAATTGAAGAAAGAAAGAAAAAATAAACATTGACAAACTCAATTTTTGCTTTTCTTTCTTCTCACACCAAACTAGGAAGAGAAAATCCTTTTCAATTTGTCCTTCTCTTTTTCTCTTAATTTCCAAACACACCGTTTACAGAAAGAGGGAGAAAAGGAGGAAACAAATTATGTGGTGGAAACACAGCCATAGACATTTCGAACAAAATTTCTCTTTTGCTTTTTTGACATTTCAAACACAGCCATAGACAATTGCGAAAAAGAGTTTTTATTGAAGAAATGAGGACCATCGATGTTTCGTTTGGTGGCTTGGCCGATCCCTAGAGCTGCAGGGTACAGAGTCTCGTCCAAATCTGCGTCATAACAAGTTCAGAAAACCACGAATTAGGATGTTAACCGTCAATGGTTTCTAATATAATGAATTTCGAGAGAGAGAGAGAGGTACCGAAGAGGAGGCAATCGAAAGGAGAAGAGTCACGAAGAGATTTGCAGCAGGAATCCATGGACGACGACAGAGACGGAGACGAAGAATTGAAATTCAGAGAGAGAGAGAGAGAGAGAGATTTGAGGGGTTTTGAAGAAGTGTAGAGGAATGAATGGGAATTGATTGCAGGGGATTTGCAGATGGAGGAGGAGCCAGGTATTTATTGGGGGAGATACGGGGCGAGAGAGAGAGCAAAAAACAAGCTTGCATATGCTAAATACGCAGACGTGCATCTTAACCGTCCAAAAGATTTTTTGATGGTGCAGATTTTAAACAGTGCAAATTTACTCATCCTCACCTAATAAGGGTGAATAAAATCCTCAACTGATTGAACTTGAAATGGTGTGGGATCCACAAAATCAATACACTCTCCATTTGTGGTGGACCCCACACTATTTCAACCAATCAAAATGAGAGTTTACCCTTATTAGGTGAGGGTGACCAAATTTGTAGTTGATTTTAAATAAACAATTCGCGCGAATAGTTGATTTAAAGTCCGGACAATTAATTTTTAAGATGAACAGTTAAGATGAGTTGCGTGTATATAACGTACACGAGTATACGTACGTATAGCCGCGTCGGAGAGAGAGGGGAGAGGAAGATAGAGATAGAAAGAGATGTTGCTGACTCGGATATTATAATATTTTATGGGCCGCGTGGCACACACGGCTGTCCTAGGACAAGGAAAGTCATGGTGGCAGAGGATAAACCATTTTTTAAGAAAGAAGTTTTTTTTTTTTTCAAAAACTCCTTGGAGGAGGTACACGTGGAGCCAAAAATCTTAAAAATAAAATGAAAAGGGATTGTTGAGTATGAAAACTAATGCACAAATCCTAATGTTCAACAAACTGACTTATTGTTAATAAATTAGTGAAATTGTTTTAAATTGATTTTTTGAGTTCATATATTGGTACGAGAATGATTTGTTTCGTAAAAGACAATACGTTAGTAATTTAGAGAAAGTCAATGTAACGACCCGTAATTTCAGCCGATTTTACATTTCAATATTTAATTTCAATAAAATAAATTTCTTATTTTATTTTCTATTTTCCTTTAATGTTTAATTATTTTCTTTTAATTATTTATTTCACACGGTTTAGTCACAAGACTACGTATGCGTGTCGAGGGCTACCCGTTTCACCA
>JAXBDA010009216.1:0-13016 GCA_036023075.1 Gaultheria prostrata
ACATATACTTTTTTTGCCATAAAGTTTTATCTCAACCAAAAGTAAGTATGCTTTTTGTTTTTTGACTTATTAATAGGAAAAGCTTTGACTTTTTTTGGCCTAAAAAGCTGTAGAAGGTACTTATTAGCCAAAAATAATTTTTTGAAACTCAAAAAAATAAAAAAACATGATTAACTTTTTAGGTCAAAATAAGTCCCACTAATCCAACCTTGTTTATCCGTAAATGTTCAACTGACAAATCATATATTTGCTGCTGAATTCTTTTTTTGCCAGAAAGTACTATCTCAACCACTTTGACTCAGATGTGGCTTATATAGCCCATCTGGTTGTACTCTTTGCCTATAAAGAAGGAGAGGGAGGTTTGGAGTTCGAGTCGGGGTTTGAGTCTATGGAAAGACATCGGACTCCCTTTGGTTGTTATCATTATATTCGTGATTTACCGACAAGTACTTTTTCCCCATGGTTCTACCGGATGATGGGATAGTGTTGTGCAGCATGTGACAGCAACGTGTTGTGCACATCCGGGCCGTCCGTTGCTTAGATGGACAGTTCAGATTTCATACCGTGCATGCAAGATAAAATATGGACTGTCTATCCAAGTAACGGATGACCCGATGTACACAGCACCATGTTGTGCATGGGTTGCACAGCAGGGACCCCTCCTTCAACTACTACCACTACAACCTTATTTATCAGTAAAAGTATGATTTGCCAACAAATGCAGGATTTACCGACATTTACCAATAAATCCTTTTTTCCACCAGAAAGTACTACTATCTTAATTAACTACTGCTTTGAGTTCAATCTTACTTATTGAGAAATACAGGGTTCCGACAAATCCTATATGGACCGACAAATCCATTTTTCACTAGAAGGTATCATCATCTCTACTCCATTTCTTTTGGTTCGTTTTATAGAGACCAATTTGAAATAAAAAAATCGAACAGAAGCCTTGAAAATGTTTTGCAAAGAAGAAAAAAATTCAAACAAAAATTAGAGGCGAAACTAATTGAGTGCTTGGATATATAAATTTCGGTCATCAGTTTGATTATTCACATCACTTTCCCCGTGCATTGATACAGTTAACCCCTTCAACTCGAATCCCTAACTTGTGAAACTAATATGGGTGAGTTTCCCACTTGATAAAATCTGATCTGATTTTATCAAGAGTTGATTTTGATTTTATCAAGTGGGGAAAAAAATCTGATAAAATCTCATATTTTTATACTAAAAATCTGAGATTTTTATCAGATTTTATCAGATTTTTTTCCCCACTTGATAAAATCAAAAATTGATTTTATCAAAACTTGATAAAATAGATACTAGCGACTCTAGCAACTGTAGTTTCGTGCTTGGGGGGAACTTTGGGAACTCACCCAACTGCAACGGCATCAATAAATTTCCTTGGATACTTTCGCGACTCTAGCAAGTACTGGTTGTTGTGTAGAAACCCAAAGTTCAGAATATAAACACACTAACAAGAAAAATAAGACACAAGGATTTACGTAGTTCCCCCCAAGCACGAAGCTCTAGAAGTATATCCACGGGGAAAGAACAAGATGATTCACTGAAAACGGTGAGAAATACACAGAACCGGCTATACCTATAACTCTCACTTGAAGCATCCACACAATATTTTGGAACAAATCTCTGAGGCGCGACCTACAGAGCATCAAACATCTCACACAAATGAAAGAGACAACTACAAACCCTAGATATCTCAAATCCCAACTCAAGACTAAACCAATGGAACAACCAAGAAATCCTAACACACTACGGGGAACCGCATGAGGGCTCCCTCACAGGGATTCACTCAAGAAGTCCAAACCCTAACAGCCCTCAACGCCTCTATTTATAAGAAAGTATAAAAAAAATAGGTCAAAACACACTAGTACGCGCAACGGCTGCCCCGTTCATCCGAACCGAGCTTACCTGGTTCGGACCAGAGATGCTGGAGCAAAACTAGACTGATCGGCACCCTTCGTCCTGACCAAGACAGACCCCTGTCCGGACGAAGCATGCTGCAGGCTCCCAAAACAACCCAAATTCACAGGTCCGGAACCGACTGCCCTTGGTCCGGTCCAGAGATGCTGAAACTGACCTCTCGCACCGAATTTTGCACTTTCTTCGAACGTCTTGAATTCAAGACATAACATCAACAATCTCCACCTTGACTTGAAGTCCCTTCTAAGCCAACGATCTAGGCAATCCTCTCGCCAATTGCTCTTCCCCCCTCACGCTCCTCCCTGGGACGATCACCAAATCGAGCATTCCATCTTCAAACGGGCACCTCCCACCCAATGCACCCATGACTGATTCCAACAAAGATCCGCTTAAGCTTCACCCGGAGCTAAACACCGAAACTCCCCACGGAGTTAATCACCAAAATAAGCATCCATCTTCATCCAAGTGTGCACCTAATGCATCCATGGCTGATGCCAAAGAAGCATGCTCAAACTCCTCACGAAGTCATCGACTTTACCGCAAAGTCTTATGACCCCACCACAGAGCCTTGTATGCCCTCTTGCATACTCCCAATAGTTGAACCCGGATTAATAATGGACCCAAATCTCCACGGCGATACCCAACATGAAGCACCCACCACAAACGGCCTCCATAATAATATCCAAAAGGAGCATAACCAAATTAATCCGATACAACTCATCAAATAGTCTCTTCCGAGCATACCTCCTTCATACGAAACGCATAAATGCGCTGCTTCAAATTCAAAATTCTCCCCAAAAACACCTTTGCACGGAGATCCTCGAAAACACCATCATGCTTACCAACTGGCTTCTTCAACTTTCCCCCAACCAAGCCTTGTTTGTTCCTTGTTGCACTAACAAAGACTTCATCTTGATACGCCACAAACTAAAAGAAGCGTTTTGCCCATCAAACATTTGAACCTTAAAGCGAGTCGCCATTGAAATGACCTTGAATATACAAACACAGTGAAAAAAACAAAGGCCTCGGTTTGAACCCGGAGCTTTAATACCAATTTGGTGTGCCGAAACCCAAAGTTCAGAATATAAACATACCAACAAGAAAAACAAGACAAAAGGATTTACGTGGTTCCCCCCCAGTACGAAGCTCTAGAGGTACATCTGCGGGGAAAGAGCAAGGGGATTCACTAAAAACGGGGAGAAATACACAGAGCCGACTATACCCGTAGCTCTCACTTGAAGCATCCACACGATATCTAGGAACAAATCTCTGAGGCGCAACCTACAGAACATCAAATGTCTCACACAAACGAAAGAGACAACTGCAAACCCTAGATATCTCAAATCCCAACTCAAGATTAAACCAATGAAACAACTAAGAAATCCTAAAACACTACGGGAACCCCATGAAGGCTCCCTCATAGAGATTCACTCAAGAAGTCCAAACCCTAACAGCCCTCAAGGCCTCTATTTATAAGTAAGTATAAAAAAAAATTAGGTCAAAACACATTAAAACGCGCAACCACCTCCTTGTTCGTCCAGACCAAGCTTACCTGGTCCGGACCAGAGATGTTGGAGCAAAATTAGACCGACCGGGACCCCTCGTCTGGACCAGAAAAACCCCCATCCTAACGAAGCATGTTGCAAGCTCCCAATACGTCCCAGATTCACTGGTCTGAACCGACTTCATTTGGTCCGGTCCAGAGATGCTGAAACTAACCTCTCGTACCGAATTTCACACTTTCTTCTAACATCTTGAATTCCAGGGATCACTGGTGAGAGTTCTTAGACTTTTAGACCTTGTTAGAGCTACTCTTTTGGATTTGATCAAATCCTCTTGTAATGAAAGGGTATAATGGCATTTTTACCTGAATAAAAATTGTCTATATGTAATGGTTGTCATGGTCCAATCGGATGCAGCACACATGAACACCATTTCTTCGAGAACACCCCTGACTTGTGAAAATGTCAAAACGGGGCCACCAGCTGAGACAAAGTTCACGCGCACTCTCTCTAATCCCGTTGTATATTTCTTGTGTCATCGTGACTTGTGAGATATTTACCACCTACCAACAAGAAAGAGGAAAGAAAAGAGTGGAGGCCAGTAGTGTATTTCATAATTTTTCATTTCGTAATTTTCGGCAATGATTTTTGCACTCATTTTCCTAATATGCATTCTTTCTTTTTTTGTTAAGTTAACCTTCCATTAAAAGCATACAAACCAGATACAAGGGGTACTGTTAGCTCGTACCTGGAGCCTTAGCTCTAGGATTTTTCGTTCCATGTAATTAGGGATGTTTAGCTTTTTGTTAGCTTTGTTTTCCAGTTAGCTAGCTAGGTACTTGTTGGCCAAGCTGTGCATTTGTTGGTTTCCCCTTGTATCTAGTTTGTTTACTTTTAATAGAAGTTTAACTTCAAAAAAAAAAAAAAAAACGCATATGAGAAAAATGAGTGCAAAATAACTGTCAAAAATTAAAAAATTAAAAATAATGAAATACACTACTGGCCTCCACTCTTTTCTTTCCTCTTTCTTGTTGGTAGGTGGTAAATACTATCTCACGAGCCACGATGACGCAAAAAAATATACAACGGGATCAGAGAGAGTGCCCGTGAACTTTGTCTCACTGGTGCCCCCATTTTGATATTTTCACAAGTCAGGGGTATTGTCGAAGAGATAGTGTTCATGTGTGCAGCATCCGGACAACAATTATATATAGACAATCTTTGTAGGTCCATTGTTCATATAATTCAAGCCATTTTTAACCTTCAAAACCAAGGATCTGGCCATTCAGGTCCTCATACAATGAAGCATGGATGCATGAATGCGACAGAATATCATGATAAAATTACCTCTTTACACATTCCAAAATGCACTCTCTACTATATATTCCTAGCACTCTCCAAAATGTGTTCCCTTTAATGTGCACACTGCACACCAACATATGCACTGATTCTTTCCTTTTATAGACATCAATCTCCTCAAGGGACGGCTAAGATCATTTTCATCTAATAGCTCATATTCACCTTATAGAATCGTTCTAGAAAAAAAATTCCTTCTTCATATCTCCACGATATTATAGGATCTCCACACACGTCTAGCGCGTAGTGGACTCTTCAACAATCTTCTAAAAATTCTGGAACGCTTTGGAACTCTCTAGATTTCTTCACATCTAGAACTTTTTGGAAATATCTAGAACATCTCACTACAACAAATCTGTGATTTTTTCACAAGATTTTTCACGACTAGTCTCTAGTATGTACATTTTTTTTTTACCAAAATACTAAATATGAAGTTCCGCCCGAATCACACGAATAGTTCCAAAAGAATACAAACGAAATGATAAAATTCATTTGGATGATGTCACGATACTGGATAATTCACCAATCTAATATAAAAGAAAGGCTAAAACCAATCCGATGGTGTCACCACCCTAGATAATTTTTCCATCTTTGAAAAAATCCAATTAAAGTAATCGACAACATCCAAGCTAAAACAGAATAATTCCTCTTTTTCCATCTTTGAGAAACTGTTAATTAAATAGATATAAGTGTAGTCTATGAATAAGTTACGTTATATGTTGCTTAAGGTGTAAAGTATAAAAGTCTAATTGGTTTGAGATTTGTATATATTTAGGATATTGATAATTTGATTGTACATGTTTGGGGAATCGTCTATCTTTTAGTAGAAGAATTGATGGTTATGAATGACCCCATGCTCTGCAATTCCTGGAATCGCCATTGCTCTCAACACGTTCGCCTTGCTGAAGAGTGTAAGGATTTATGTTCAAAATGTGTTATAGAAGTCATGGAAAATTTAAGTTTGGATCAGAGCCTTCCATTAGCTATGGATTGCATAGGTGCCACGAGCTACAAGTTTGACTATGGTCTTGCTCGTGACTCTCATTATTGGGAGTGGTACAAGGGTGAAAATGTTGTGGAAGCTATGAATTTGTTAGCTCACTAGCATGGGCTAGTGGCATTGTAGTAAATTCAATGCATTGGCATTGTCGTAATTATTGATCAGAACTCAACCGTAGAGGGGCGCGAGTATTTTTATGATATTTTTCTTACGTACTAGATGTCGTTAGTAATCCATAGCAATTGACGGTGCACAATTCGGAGTTCGATTGAATTTTAAAAGGGTCAGTACGCTCCCCGCCAAAAATGATGTTTCTTACCGCCACTTGCGAAAAAGCAAGTTTTGCTACTATAAGGGGAGGGAGTGGTGTGCAACCTACCAGCCTCCTGGGTATCAGCTGGAGGCTGGGTATCAGTTGTGGGGACACAGAAGTGGGCAACCTTAGGGCAACTTGGGGGCGGACTTTAGGCATCCATAAAGGGGTGTTTAGAGTCTCCATGTGGGTTTGGGAGCCCCATGGGCGGTGCCATCAACGGCAAGAGCGTCGGCACTGCGCTGTCCTATAGAGACAGAGGCTTTGGATAGAGACACGATTTTCTCCATGAGTGTCGGTTGGCTTCAGTGATATAAGATTTTCTTAACGGGAGTTGTTCTTACTTAACGAAGTGTTGGGCCCTGAAATATAATACCGGTGAATGATAAGCACTTGGATGTCGGAATAGGCGGGTTTGGACTTGGTGGAGTCACAAACGCCTCACGAAAAGACGTTATATTGCGACAAAAAGAGTTCTCCTGTGACAATAAGGGAGAAATTTCTCAAAGATATTGGTTAGTGCATGCCTCGATTGCTTCAATGTGATCTTCTCAACAATTGTCGGGTAGTCGAAAGTAATGAAGTACACCGCTAAAAAGAAAGTGAACGGTTGGATCTATGGGTACTGATTGGTAACAAAAAGATTAAAAGTGTGTTGAGAGTGGGATTTGAACCCACGCCCTTTCGGACCAGAACCTTAATCTGGCGCCTTAGACCAACTCGGCCATCTCAACCGGTGTTGTAATGACTTTGCAAAACTATTAATATTCCTACCGTTATTGGAGGCTTAGTTGGATTCACATTTTATCGTTCATTTGGTTGTACTTGTACCGTTAACTCAACAATTTTTTGTCATAATTTTGACTTAATTGAGGGATATTTGTACGATTTCCAAAATTTCCTTCCTGCTAGTATCTATTTTCCTTTCTCATCTCACAACCCAATAAAAACAAGATCAAGATGAAAAGAAACAAGTTTGACCTTTTTTCATCTCTAGATATTTTTCAGCATAGAAAAGGGAATACAAATAAACGGTTAATTTTGTAAATTCACACTATTAAAATAACAAAAAGGGGAGTGTGAAAATCAATTCATCTTTTCTAATATGGGTCTTAAGAGCTTTCATGACACATATCGTGCAGAAAATCAAAGTCATGGCACCTATTTCTCTCTTATGGTAGCAATTCAAGTTTCCATAAACTACACATAAAAGAAAAGGTGGTCAATTGAACACCATATTGCCGTTCAAAAAAAAAAAATTAAACACCCTATGTTTTAAATATATATTTTATAATACATGTAGTAATTTTATCTCACGTATTATTTGAACACCTAGTCTTATACTGTGAACACCCATTAATTCAAGTAATTCACAATTGAACACCTAAGCGTTAACAAAGTAAAGTATCTATAAGTATAAGTATCGTGGTGACTTCACTCTTAATGAGAATAACCTCTATATCTCGATGTATGTTTGAAAAAATCCGTGCAACCTATTCACCACACAACTTCCTATAATAAAATATTAGGAGCAGTTTCCCATTTTTTTGCGCAAATGCTAGAAGGTCTAAAAGTGCTAAAAATAGTCGATGTATTGAGAATGGCTTGAGACTCGAAATCCATATTTAGCCCTTTTAGCAATAACAGGAAACTGCTCCTAATGTACTTATGCTCAAACTATAAAATTTTGCCAACGACAATTTTAACATCTTTATATTTTTTTGGTCACATTATTGATACTAATATATTATTTTGGAAATATATGACTGGTTAGTAAAGGCTAATAGAGTTTATGTATTTCATGAACACCCTTAAAAGTTTCTGGAGCCGCCACTAGTATGGGAGGCATCGCCACCAATTCTTCAACAACAACTACAATTTGGTTGGTGTCATATACTACAAGGCCGGCTAGATTGTGCTCAAGTTAATTTGGTGAACCCCTAATAGCCCGTCCAACAAGGGTTTGTAGCTTAGCGGTTATCTCCTGGTTCTCCCACAAGCGAGACCAGGGTTCTAGTCTCGACAGAGGCATTTGGGGTTTAGGGCTATGAATAGCTTCTAGGCTCCTCTGGACTAACTCATTAACTCCCCCGCTAACCCCCCACTGATGCATATCGAATGGAAAAAAAAACCCTAATAGCCCAAGATACGTTGCATCTTCTAGTCTTGTTCACTATAATTACATAGTAGTAGTATATTTTTTACTCCTATTACTTTAGATAAGTAAACTTTACCTAACTCTGATTATTCCTCTCAATAACTACCACTTTATTCATTGGATCTCCATCAACTGTAATTAGTGGAAGAATATATTGGCTAACTTCACTTCAAAACTTGTGTTTGAAGCGATAGCACAAAGAAAATATACTCCGTATAAACACTGAAGTGGTGATCACGTGACAACACAAGAAGAACGGAGCGGTTGTCAACCTTGTTTGATAGTAATAGCTTATAGCTGTGTGAACGGGATACCTAGTGCTTTAACGTCTCTAATGCTTCCCCAGTCACCGATAACGGCTAGTCTCTCCACCGCCATTTCATCCGACACCATCACCACTGAAGAAGAAGACCATCTCATCCGTAGCACTAAAAAGGTAAAAAACGACCACGATTACTCGACTGCTATGGCCGAGGACTCCCAAGCCATTAACATCATTTCCACCGTTGATACCATCATGAATTTGTCTGATGGAACCAATTCCGTTCCTCGGGAAGCTGCTGGAGAAAGACCAGCTGAGCCTCCCACCAAGCCCCTTTCGTTCAAGCAAGTGCTTATCTCAACCAAAGATAAAGAGGTCCCTTTCTCTGAAGATGTTGAAGCTCTCCTTCTAGAAGAGGAGGAAACAGAAGAACCCGACTCCGACGATGAAGAGGAAGAACAAGATGGAATTCCAGTGATAAAAATCCCAAAAAGTCTCCTAAGCTACGGGCGAAAACCGTGGGAAAATGCGTTGATTGTTAAACCTATTGGATATCCAATTGGGTACAAGTCCCTCTGCTCCAAAGCTAGACCTCTTTGGGACCTTCAAGGTGACTTCAGTGCCCTTGATATTGGTATGGGGTTCATTGTGTTCAAATTTGACATGATCGCCGACCGAACTAATGTGCTTACCAAAGGGCCCTGGATTATCAATGACCAATATCTCACTGTCAGAGCTTGGGAACCCAGATTTAAACCAGATGAGGCGGAGGAAATTAAAACAGCTGTGTGGGTGCGATTCCCCAATTTTCCGTTGGAATACTACTACGAAAAAAACATGTTCCGGATCGCCAAACGCCTGGGAAGGCCGATCAAAGCTGATTCTACCACGGTGGAAACAGAGAGGGGACGCTATGCCAGAGTATGTGTAGAGGTTGATCTTAGCAAACCTCTCAAATCTAGAGTTATAATTGAAGGAAAAGTCTACCGTGTCGAATACGAGCATATACCCCTTATGTGTTTCGGTTGTGGACGAGTTGGACACCGTAGAGATCTTTGCCCCTGGGGAGCAAAAGCTACGCCGCCGACAAACACAGAAATTCCTAATCATCCGGTAACGGCTAGTAGCCAAAGTTCAGGAGAGAAGTCTAACTCGGTCAAACCGGTTCAACAGCCGGCTTATGGGCATTGGACCCTTGTCCAAAAACGACCAAGACGGCCCAATACTGGAAGGCGGTTCACGGACAAAAATCAAATGGTTCACTCTAATAAGCCGGCTGGACCGAATGCCCAGAGACAGGAATGGAGGCCCAATCGTTTCTCTCCTCTTAATGGGGCAGAGGTAAGCACATCAGGGCCCAAAAATCATTTATCTAAGCCCATTAATGAGCCTTTAACTAGCCAGCCCAGTGGAGCCAAGTTTAAACCCTTAGATGGATCTGAAAAGCCCAACCATGTTTCTTCTGGAGCAACTGCTATGGATGTTGAGAGACCTCTCACTCATGCTCACACCCCAATCACGGACAAACCTAATCATACACCCCTGGATTCCAATACTACCACTTTCACTCCATCCAACCCCGCAGCCACCATCTCGTCCATTCCACAAACCCCTGTGTACTCCACGCTCAAAAATGAACCCACCGCAAATCGACTCCTCCCATCTCCACCACAATCCGATTTGCACCCTAATCAAACCAGAGGTAGAGGAAGGAGCGCTGGTAACGGTCGAATGGTCGACCAAGTCGGTGAATATGGCAGTGACGGCTCCGGGTTGCAACGTAGCCGGAGTCCCATTTTTCGTGGTGGATCTGGAGAGCAAAAACGGGTGGGTTCGGGACCAGATGGAGGTCAAGAAATTGGTGGGATGGAATGAGCTCCTCCCACTCCCCTTTCTCCGCAAACATTTTTCGATGATCTGCCTCATTTGGAACTGTAGGGGTGCGGGTAACAGTGCTTTTCGCAGAACTATGGCTGATCTCCTCAAAAGCCATGGGCCGGATCTACTTGCCTTGTGGAAACAAAGGTTCCCCTCTCATCTATGAATGACTTCTTCAAAAAAAGAGGTTTCAATGCCAGTTCTTTCTCTGACCCGGTAGGTAGGTCTGGAGGAATTTGGGTTCTTTGGGATTCCACGAAAGTCACTGTTTCTGCAGTAGAGGTGACCAACCAAGTGATACATGCAACCATCTCTAGAGCTGATTTTGAAGATTGGGTTTTCTCAGCAGTCTATGGTAGCGCTAACCCGGCAGCCCGGGATTTAATGTGGTATGACCTCCAAGAGAAGGCCTCTAACGACAACGATCTATGGATGCTAGCAGGAGATTTCAACGACCATGCGGAGAGCTCAGAAAAACGATGCTTCCAGAGAGGTAACTCTTACCTTAGGTGCAATAAATTTAGTAATTTTCTTAATGCTTGCAATTTCATTGATCTGGGTTGCATTGGTCCTAAGCTCACCTGGTCTAATAATAGAGCTGGCCTGGCTAATACTATGGTTCGGCTTGACAGAGCTATATGTAACAGTAGTTGGAATCTTGCCTTCCCTAATGTTGTTGTCAAAAATTTACCACGGGTTTATTCTGATCACTGCCCTTTTTTAATTTACACCGACGGCATCCCTATGTCTTACCCGGTCTCTAGACCTTTTCATTTTGAAGCTATGTGGGCTAGCCACCCTAATTTTACTAAATTAATTTCGGATTCCTGGGGCAATTCTAATTTACCTTTCATGGATAATCTTAGTTGCTTGACTGATACGCTCACCATTTGGAACAAAGATATCTTTGGCAATGTTTTTCATAAGAAAAAGAGGATTCTGTCCAGACTGGAAGGAATTCAACGTAGTCAATGTGACTCCTTTTCTCAAAACCTTTTCCTTCTTGAAAAAGAGCTCATTCGGGAGTTCCAAAACATTCTTAAACAAGAGGAATTACTTTGGTATCAGAAGTCTAGGTCTAAATGGATATTGGAAGGGGATAGAAATACCAAATTTTTCCATCTCTCGACTGTGATTAGAAGGAGGAGAAATAAAATCCTCACCCTTAAAGATGCTAATGGTAATTGGTGTGACAATGTTGATGATCTCAAACTTCTCATTAATAATCATTTTATGTCTCTGTTTTGTACCAATGTTAATAATACCTCTATGCATTGGAGTAGCTGGCCTCACAACTGTATCCGGGATGAGGATAATCTGGTTCTTGACCTCACTCCTTCCACAGAGGAGATTTTCTCTGCTGTTAAGGGAATTGGAGCCTACAAAGCCCCGGGGCCTGATGGTTTCCAAGCTTTTTTCTACCATAATTATTGGGACATCATAGGGGGCTCCTTTTGCAATCTGATTCAAAGTTGTTTTATCAATTTTGCTATCCCTCCTTGTCTTAACAAGACGAATATTGTGCTCATTCCTAAAACTGACAACCCTGAGAATATAAACCATTTCAGGCCCATTGGCCTTTGCAATGTGTCTTACAAGGTGGTGTCCAAGATTATTGTTAACCGTATTAGACCTCTCCTCGATGATATTATTAGCCCTTTTCAGGCTAGTTTCATTCCTGGCAGACAAACCACCGACAATATTATCATCTGCCAGGAGATTATCCACACTCTTAGAAGTTGCAAGGCCAAGAATGGGGGAATGATTTGGAAAATTGATTTTGACAAGGCCTATGATCGTATCTCTTGGGATTTTCTTCTTGACACCCTCAGGTTCTTTAAATTTAATGAGAAACTTATTGCCCTCATCATGAGTTGTGTCACTAACATTGAGTCCTCTATTCTTTGGAATGGAGAACCCCTCCCTCATTTCACCCCCAAGCGAGGCCTGCGTCAGGGAGACCCCCTATCTCCGTATCTCTTTGTTCTGTGCATGGAAAGACTTTCGGCTAAAATTAGTCAAAGTGTGGCTCTCAATCAATGGGTGGGTCTCAAGGCCTCCTTCGAGGGGCCTTATTTATCCCATCTTTTCTTTGCCGATGACATTATTCTCTTTGGTATTGCCACGGATAAGCAGAGCAGAATCATGAAAGACATTCTTGACATGTTTTGTGAGGAATCGGGTCAGCTTGTGAGTGCTCATAAATCTAAATTTTTTGTCTCTCCCAACATCCCTATTGGCAAGGCTAGAAGTTTGAGTAACATTTGTGGTTTTTCTCTCACTAAGGATTTGGGCATGTATCTTGGGGTTCCTTTGATCCATACCAAAACTTCTAAAAGAAACTACCAGTATATTATTGAAAGGCTTTCTAAGAAACTCGCGGGTTGGAAGGCCGACTCTCTTAATCTCATGGGCCGTGCTACCCTTGTGCAATCTGTCACATCCACTATCCCCAACTATACTATGCAAACCACAGCCCTCCCCGTTTCCATAACCAACCAAATTGACAAAATCAACAGAAACTTTCTTTGGGGTGATAAAGATGATAAGAAGAAAGTGCACTTGGTCAACTGGAATACCGTGTGTAAACCTAAGAAATTTGG
>JAXBDA010009217.1:0-13015 GCA_036023075.1 Gaultheria prostrata
CCGTACGCATATCTCATATTTGGAGCCACAAAATCTCATATTTTGAGTCACAAAATCTCATATGGAATAATCTCATATTTGAGCCACAAAATCTCATATTTTGAGTCACAAAATCTCATATGTAGGGATGTGTATTGTAGCATTCCTCTTAACTATATCCATATACTTTGTCAAAACCTTTTTGAGAGATTTTTGGCAAATTTTCCCCTTATGGATTATGATTTTCCTCTAGGGACAAAAAGACCTAATTACCCCTACCTTTTATCATATTTTTTAAACTGCCAGCATGTTATTTGTAACCATAGCCCTCATCCCTATGTAAACGTGTTAAACACGTGGACCTATAATGTTGTAATAGTTTTTCTTTACAAAAATTTTAAAGGAAATATTTTAGAATTTGTTGTTAGGAAAAAATGGAGGCTTCAAATTTGGGATACAAGTATTTATAAAGATATTTTAAATAGTAATACTTCAAATTTAACGTCAATCTAAAAAAATTGGAGACCTTTAAAAATGGGGCACAAGTATTTGTGAAGATATTTTAATTTACAATATGTAATTTTTATTGTCAATCTAAAAGAGTTATTTATTTATTTTTACATAGAATGTTAGTATTTTAAAACTTACTTTCCAAACACTACTTTGTTGCTAAATCTATTCTACACATATCTCACAAACACTATATATATTTATAATTTTAAAAAACCGATAATTAACAATTGTCAATGAAAAAAGAAAAAAATAAAATAAAATAGGCTCCGTTAGATTACGATGATAATGTCGGACATCAGCCTCTCTCTCTCTCTCCCTCTCTTTCTCCTGGGTTTTCATCGTCTCTCGGCGGCATCCATTCCTATCGGTATGGGGGTAGCATTTCGCTCAACGCTCACTCTTCTCTTCGTATTCTCTGCTTGTTTGCTTCTGCCTTCGATACATGCCAGGGATATTAAATACTGTGAGTTATCGTCTCTTATTTTCTTACACCTCCTTTTGTTTGCCGACAACCTGAATACAATTTACCAGGAGAACAGATTTTCATTATTTTTTTTTGTTTCCCTAATTTTCCACGGAGTTTATTCTTCGTTTTTGTTTGGATTTGGATTTTTTCTATTCTCATTACTTTGATTGAAATCAATAAGCACCGATTTGAGAACGAAGAATAGCCAAATGGTAAAGGCATCCTTTACTGTTTGTTTTTTTCCCCGGACCCCGACATCTACGATGTAATTCTCTGACTGAACCCCGGTAACCTTTTTTTTTCTTCCTTTTACCCATTTGGTACATTGCCTTTAAGGTTAATACTTAATACTAGAATCCACCGTACTTGTGTTTAAATTCACCAGTTGTGGGTAGATGCAGTTTTCCACGTTTATGAGTACCAATGGGCCAAAAAGGCCCTGCTAGCGTCTCATTGACTTTAATTAATATGTTTGTTGGTTACTTGGTTCTATATTTTGTGTAGTTATTTGGTTATGGCTCAATTGTATCGCTCTTGTTTCCTCGTAAAAATTGCTATATTGTATGTACAGATGATAAATAGATTGGACATATTTACCATGATTTATTTGTGAAATATTTTCTGGATTTGCTCACATGGGTGCAGGTAAAAAGACAAATTATGTTGTTAAGGTTGAGGATGTAGATATATCACCTGATCCGCTCAAGGCTGGGAAGCCTAGCACCTTCTCCATCAAGGCTTCTACTGGTAATTCTTGATTTCTATATATTGACCCTTCTTGTTTGGTTTGCTAGTTGCTTCATTATGATACTTTCCAATATGGGTTAAACTAGCGTTGTGCACATTCGATGCACGGGAACAATAACAATGCAAACCTTTTTCCTTCGTGCATCGAAAAGGGCACAACGCTAGTATGCAAAAAGTGCGTGTTTACGTTAATTTCAGAACCTTTGTATAGGAGGAGATTTGCCAAGATTTACAAATGGCCACTCGATCAGCTCTATGTTAGAAAGGATTTCGTTGCACAATTGTTCGTAGTCAACGAAAAATACATCTTTTCCAAAAAGAAAAAAACAAATAATACATCATTGTAATATATTAGAGAAGATGGTGAAGGAATAAGATACAAAAGGTGAAAGAGATTGGAGATGGTAGCAAACCTTTGAGCAAATTATAGATACAATCGGAGTTTGTACCAAAAAAATTCGTGAACAAATTAGAGCATGTGCAAATAGGATTGAGGGTGTGGGAACTTTATATCGACTCCAAACCAATTGGCAAGGAGTGGAGAGGCCGTCCAGGCTCATATACTAGCTTTGGATGTTATAATTAACCAATGTGGGACAAACTCTAACACTCCTCCGCACGTGCGACCCCTGACCCGTACGTGAAGAGGTAAACAACGGATCCACAATATTGGGATTATAACGAAACATGGTGCACTTATGGCACAAACAACAGGGCAATAACCAAGAGAGTCTTGTCCAAATCCTCCGGAAGCCTATCTCTGATACCATGTGGAAACTTTATATCCGACTCAAAACCACTTGACAATGAGTGGAGAGGCCGCCCAGGCTCATATACTAGCTTTGAATGTTATAATTAACCAATGTGGGACAAACTCTAACAGAGGTTTTGGAGTGTTTTGTATAAAAAATACATTTATATAGGGTATAAATAGCGTTGTGCCCGTTCGATGCTCGGGAAATAAAAAATCTCTTTTTGTTCATATCGTTCTTTGCATTGAACGGACACAACGCTAGTCAATAGGGAAAAGACTGGTCAAGAGGTGTGCGGTGTCTACAGACTTTTTTTTCCATGAAAATTTCGTCGATAAAAGTTGCTCCTAAAAAGGAACTAACTACCCGTGTCGCTGTTTTATTTCAGAATTAGAATTTTGTTAGTTATTCCATATTTCTTTTTGAAATTTTATTTATTAAACTCCCAACCCACATCCCTACTCCCCAGGATAACTATCTCTCTCCCCCGCCTCCCCCATGACCCCTCGTAAAACCTATTAATTTCAAAAGAAAACAAACGTGGGTCTGATTTAAAGAAAAAAAATAAATAGTGGGAATGGGGGTCTGTGGTGAGAGAGTACGTAATAGGGGAAAAAGCAAAAATAAAGAATTACTCCATACACGTGTCTCTTTCCTCCTCTCCACTTTCTCCCTCTCTCCTTATTTTAGAAAATTAAAAGAATTTGAAAAATCTAGGGAATTAATTTGGAGAAGGGAGCAGTTAAAGGAAGTGGTAGTTTTTGTCCCTCATAGCCACGTGAGAGGGAGTGGGAAGGGGGAAATTTACTTTTAAAGAGAGTTTAGGATTTGGGGTTTGGAGAGTTTTGTAGGCAAAACACATTGCTATAGGGTATTGATAGATGCAACATTTTATTTTATTGTAGAGCTTTGATTCTCTAATTAAATGCTTATTTTTTCAACGATTGTACATACTAAACATTAGCTACATATCTTTGCATGGCTAAAAAATGGTTATAAGGTTGTTACATAAGAAATGGTGAGATAAGGACATGCGATACGCCTTTCAAAAAATTAAGCACCCCGCCATTTGATTAATTGGAAGTTTTTGATGTATCAAATGAGCCTTGTCCCAATGTGTCCTCTTCTTACTCCCTCTTTGGTGGGGGATTTCAAGGACCTATTGGAACACAATGTTTACATTTAATTTAAGTACTGGTTGTAGGAAGTGGCTGTATTAACCGTGTAGCTTTTGTTGATCACATATAAGCACTTTTGTGAAGTCCTATTGGAATTTGTGTTCCAAATTGTAACCATGAAGGAAACTTACCAGAATGCATGTGCACACTCATCTCAATTGCTATATGCATATAGTAGTCCAGCGAACACATTACTATGGTAGTGCCTTAGAATATGTACATGATACATAAATAAGGCAGAATTCAGAGAGTTAGCATCCAGCGGTTGAGAAATATCACTGCAAGAGGAGAAATAGAGGATTGCATGAACAGGTTTATAGGTTGAAGGGACATTGGAGTTTACCTATATGGTGATTTTACCAAGGTATTTTTGGAATTGTAGCTACCAGGCTAAGTTTTCAACCGTTCTTCTTCCGTTTCACCTTGGTCCTCTCTATTGACGGAAATTTGAACATACTTCTTTTGCTAGCCGATGTGTTTCTACCCTTCTTGAATTGAAATGTTGATACCAAAGGAGTTTGCCAACCTAAGTTTGTTGAGGTAACGCCATTTCAAGGCCTTCTAACCCAGCAGCAGGGGAGCCATATGCTTCAGGAAGCAAGTGGTCACCCTAATGTCCGAGGTTCTTTCTTTGTAGATGTTTGGCGCTGAGTTAATCAGACAGTTGGATATTTGGAACTTCATTACTTAATTTTTCCACGTCATTTCATGACTTTACTCTGTTGAAGTAACTTAACCTTTTGTTTCCTGTCATAGATACTTAGAGTTATAACTCTGATGACATTAACCCTTCTTTCCACTAGATCTTTGAGGAGGGGCAGCTCCTAATTGAGCTTATGATGGATGGTGTCCATCCCAAGGCTTGGCCATCAAGGGGTAATAGTTGAAAATGGGAACTTTTCCTAAGGGTGTAAAATATTCAAGGATGTTAGAGTTTGCAAAGACTGATTACATGGTTTGGAAGAGTGGAAATAACTTATCCTAGAGTAAGAAGTTGACAGTTGTTAACTAGCTGGGGCTAGCTAAGTTGGCTAGAATAATTGTTCCACTTTAGGAGGTCAAGGACTCAAGTGTTGCGATAGGCAACATTAGCCAACATCCTCCTTCCTGGCTATGGCCTCCAACTCCTGTCAGACTTTTGACAAAGCACAAAAGCCCTTGAAAAATTGCATCTAAATTATTGTCACATTGTGAAGATTCTATCATGGTAACTCTCGGTTGTCTTTTGTTGAGACTTTTTTATTGATATGCTACGATTAGCTTATACCCAACATGTGTGACTAGGTGGGTATGGTGCTAAAGGCCTTCCAAGCGAGCCCAAGGTTCATTGAGGTTTGTCCAAGCCCGTACGAGCAAGTGTTGCCCAGCCAAAACCGGGCCTGACCTAAGTTATTAACTAACTTGGGTTGAGGTCTCCAAATATGTTGGATGCGAGAAATTACTTCATTCTTCGGATACTGTTAGTGGAGTCTAATTTCTTCCGGCTAATGAAGATAGTTGTCCAATCTTCCCATTCATTTCTAGTGTATCTTTCTCCGTGAGAGTTGAACAAACCATGTATACAAAAAAGCTTTTTTACTATCTTCCAATGGTAGTGGTAGAGTGGGTTTCAATATTGAAAAGAAAAAAATCCGCATTCTATCTTGATAAAGCTAGGTAAAGTTTTTATTAGTATGATGTTCGACATAAAAACCGCAAGGCTTGAAAAAGAGTGGTTTTCAATACAAGTATATTCATCCACAAACACGTCCTAATGGATTTACAAGCTGACTTGGGTTTTGTTCTCTGTGCTTGAATGAGAGAGCCCTTGGCCTGGTAAGCATAGGTAATGTTGATTCAAAGGGGAGAATTTAAACATATTAAGGCTTAGTTTTTCATTTGCAAAAATCAAGCTAAAGTTAAAATTTGATAAAATCTAGTGTTGATTTTAACAAACGAGGAGAAGAGGTGCTAAAATCTACACTTGATTTAAGCAAATGAGGAGTTGATTTTAGCACTTCTTCTCCTCGTTTGCTAAAATCAACACTTGATTTTATCAAATGGAAAACTAACTATACCTAAGCTAAACTTACAAAAATCCAACAGTTATACAATCTCCAAAAAGAACAATTATCAATTAATCATGCAACCATGTAATAAGAAAAAACTTTTCGTGGTGAACCACTAGATGAAACTTAATTCACTGCTTGAATAACACGCGCCAGACAATGAGAAATAGGGGCATCAACATTTTACCTGAGGACAAACAACAGCAAATGCGAAGGAGGGAACTGCTTCAAATCAGAGAATTAGACGGGAGACGCAGGAAACAATGGAAGAAGACATGAAGAAGTTGCAGAAAAGTTCTTCCGACAAATAGAGAGAAGGAGAAATGGTAGCTGGGAGGGAGGGAGGGGAAGGGGTTTCTTAGATGAAACCCTATTCATCATTCAGTTTTTTTAGGTTTGAAAAATAATTGACAGTCTTAAGAAAGACTTTTATAGGTGTCTACTCTCGTGTATAATTGGAACTTGTCAAGGCCTTTACTACTATTATTAGCTTAAAATTGATTGGAAATTAGTTTGGAAAATTCAATTGATTTACCTCTAAAATGATTGATCAGTGGTAATCAAATGTCCGATACCTTACAGGGTAAATTCTGATCTTCTTAGATGAGATGTCTTAGTCATTTTCGTTCTTTTTCCTCTGGTAACCTCATTGAGTAAATTAGTACAGATGCTGTTAATGGCTATAGATTTTTATTGTTCTATATTAACTCAATACATTTCTTCGATCTGAAGGATATTTGTTTTCCAAATCTTTATCATAAATTGAAGCATACTTGGTGCCGTCATTACAACTCTAGATTTATAAGCATGAGACCTGCATAAATATGGGCATGGTAAACTACTGGCATTGCGATAGGTTTTGCTATTCACCTCATTTTAAGAAATCGCAGAGCTACCAATAGGGCCGCAACTTGTTAAAATGAGCCAAAACCCTCGTACTGTCTTTTACAGTTTTACTCCTTGCTGGTTATGAAAGGTTTGTGGCTTGTTTGGTAAAGCATTTTCATTTTCGTTAATATATGTATATATGTATGTACACATATATATGTATATGTATATGTATATGTATATGTATTTTGTGCTTGTGGGGGTGAAAAATTAGATGATTGTGTCAGTGCACTTCCATTTTAGACAGCGGAGACATTGTTGTCGCTAGCTTAATAGAAATCCATGCTGTTTCATCTGTCATTGTACCCTCCATCTTAATGCAGGTCAGGCCTTAACTGGAGGGAAATTAGATCTGGAAGTTCTGTTTTTGGGAGTACGAGTCCATTCAGAGGCTCATGAGATTTGTGAGAAGACATCCTGCCCGATCCCAACTGGCAAATTTGTGCTCTCTCACACTCAAACTTTACCTGGAATCACCCCACCAGTAAGTCAAAATTTCCTGATTTTGTAGTTTGTGCTCTTTTATGGTTAAATTTTCAGTTGAATCAACGACTGACAATACCAGTTGGTTGAAGTTTTTGTTTTTGGCTTTTAAACAGTCTTGTCCTGTGTGAAGCATAATCTCTTATGCTTATGGTGCCGAGGTGACTCAGTTAGATATCACTCTGATTTTTAATCAGTTTTTTCTTTAGTAAATATTATGTCCATTATCTTCCTTTTCTTAGACTTTTGAAGCTTTTGTCAACTGAACTCTCCTCCTATATACTGGGGCCAGTGAATCTTGAAAATTGAGACAGAAATTTTCTACCATTAATGTTATTGCTGTAATGAGGTTTTACAACACAATTTTTGGTTCAACTAATATAGACCGAAACACATAGTTAGGACAAACAATTCAATATAATTTTTGCCTGAATTTTAAGGGGTGTCAAATTGCTAAGAGAATATATCATGGATTCTCAGATATTTACAACATTCGGTATAAGTGTCAGCTGTTAATAGCAAAGTCAGGGCGCCATGGCACCCCCAACTTGGGTCCACCACTAACTGGGGCATCGTGTTTTCAATTTGAAATCCAAACATTTCACTTGGATAAGGTCTTTTGTGTTTTTCCATGTCTCCTATCTAGATAAGGAAGAAGAGATTCTTTTTCTTCTTCTTCTACGATATATAATTATTCGACTTTACATTTGAAAAGTTGATTTCGCATGGAATGGAACGTGTCCAGTATTTTTTTTTAATTAGTTGGATCACAGTACTCTTGTTGTCGAACAAATCCATTTGTAGACCAGGGTACACATTACTAGCTTCCTTTTTGCATAACATTGACCTATGTGGATGACATCATCCATTTTGCGTCTGGTTTTGCACATTGTCATGGCCTCCTTTGTAATGAGATCTCTGTAGCTGCCATTGCAGTTGAACATCTTGCTCCCCATCTTCTTGTGCGGATAGTTGCATCAAGAACTACCTATGTTTTTGTTATGATACCCTTGTTTTTGGGGTAAGAGGAATTTCTATACTCCGTTAATGTATTGTGGTCCCTTGATAATCAGATTTAGAAAAAATCTAAATTGACTACAAAGATAGCGCCCTTTGTTTCCGAGAGCAATATTGGTTTAAATTTGGCAGTTAAAATTGGGGAATCAGGAGATGCATGCCTTGCACCTTGGTCCTGCATGGTATCTTAGAGTTCTTTCTTTATATGAACCATCAGTGTGTGTTTATGTGGGTAGTGCAGTTTCTCTCAAGTTAAATGATTTTTCATGTGCATTTCAAATCCTAAGGAATGAATTTGTACTAGGTAACGAATGAGCTTTAGGCTATGTTTAGTTCTAAATGACAGCGTTAATCAAAACTCAAAAGGGAAACTGGAGAAATTTGAAATGCTCATATTTATTTCGTGGTTAGTATTGAATTTCCACATATAGTAAGAACAGAAGAAAAGAGAGGAGAAAGTGAGCTAAAAATACAAAGTTCCTTACTTTTCGATTTCCGGTAAATTTGGTTTCTGTCCTGTTCCATGCTACCGAACTAAGGAAAACACATTTTCTGCATCAAACAAATCGTATTTAGCATATTTTGACTAGACTAGTGCCCCATGCATGAACTAAACATGTGACTGGAGACCAGGTTTGTGCATGCAAGCCCTTGCGTATAACACCTTTATTTTGTCATTGAAATTTTTGTGGCTAGAATTCGGAAAGTGTTAGGCTTTAGGATAATTTTGAATCGGTAGGACCAAATTCTCTCGAATTGAAAAGTTGTTGAGTTGTTAAGTTTTGTGGGAGTATGGAGACTGATAGGAAGACGGTGGTTTTCTGGCTTTAAACTAAAGTGAAAGGGGCCAACAGGTGTGGTGATGGTTGTGAACTTGCAGTTTACCTGGCTTGAAGCGTTGTACATTGGCTTTTGCTCTTACCATCTCAATGTCAATGGACCAGTTTTTTCATTATCTGTTTGATTTGTTTCTGAATATGGTTTGCACAATTAGTCATGTGTTTTATACGACTAAAATTGTTTTGTATGCTTAGGGTTTATACACTCTTAGGATGAAGATGGAAGATGAGAAGAAACAACTGTTGACTTGCATTAGCTTCAAATTCCAAATCGGGTTTGGTGAATCTGTGTCCTCCATTTAAGAATGCATCAGTACTTTTTTGGAAGTACTGCATTTGCTAGATCTTGCATCTAGTTCACCAGATATGGATATGGCTGTTGAAGGACCTGGGAAGAGCAAATCTTACTAGTGTGTGCTGTGCTTTGTTTGACTTTGTGATAATGAATTTGCTTGTATTTGGTGATAATGAATGTTCTTAGTTTGTAATTTGCTCATCTATATGTAGCAAAATGCCATATTTCACATTTGCATTTTCTATGACCCCCCCTTTTTTAATTTACCATCCTTGTGTGCTTTTTCAACCCTAGCGACTTGGTGCCAAAAGTGGACAATGCCTGTTTATAATTTGCTCATTGGCAGTGTACCCTTTATTTTGACAAAATTTGAACAAGGCATACACATGATGGCGAAATTGATTTCCTGGCCCATCCTACATGTTTGGATATGCTGAGAAATGGCTCTGATTTATTTATTTAATTTGATTTTTGAAAGGAGGAAGTGTTTCTAGGAAACCCTTGGGGTTTTTGAGGCGATCTTTTGATTGATAGAGGTTTTATGGTCCTCCCCCCTCTCTCCCGGCATGGTCAAACGCTGGTTGGTTTTATATTTTATCTTGCAATTTACTGATTTAGGAGTTGATATGATTCATTTGGGGGTACGAATTGTAAGTACTTGGCTGAGGAAAATTGGGCAAATTGCATTAGTCGACTGGGAGATATTGAATTATAAAAAATAAAAACCAAGGGCAAATTGGCCTCCATTCTTCACATATACGGATTCAAGAAAGATCTCTTCCTTCTCCCTCTTCTGTCTATCCCCCATCTCCGGGTTCTCTCTCCTCTACTCTCCTCTCGTCTCCTGCCTCCTGGTTGTGAGGGGTTGAGACTCTCTTTAGGGAGCGAAGATTTCCCCCTCGCTCATCATTTTTGGACTCGGGGGGCCCAAATCTTGGAAACCAACTTTGGGTTTTGGCTCTGAGATCCGATTGGCCTTGTTGATGGTTTTTTGAGCTCTTAATGGCGACGATGGAGGCGTATGCAGCGGATTCGGTGGTGGTCCTTCAGTTTGCAGCAGGAAAGAGCTTCAAAAGGTGTAGATCTAGTCACCCACTCTCCTTCGTGAGTGTGTCTGATAGATTTGACCTCGATGCTGATTTCTTGTGGCTTTTTGGTTTGTTTTAATTTTCTTTCGTCTGTAGTTGTAATCTCTTCTCCTTTTAGGACTATTGGCCGTGTAGCTTGTATCTGTTTTTTTAAAAATCAATATAAATCATTTTTTCGAACTTTTTCGAATGAAATGAGTTACGCGCCAAAGCAACTAAGTTAAGGGAAAGCGGAGGACTACTGAGGTAGTAGCCTGGTTGGCCAAAGTGAGTGAGATAAGATTCCCTTCTCTCCTCGTGCATGAACCTCCCAGGTTAGAATCTCTCCCATGCCAATTGTTGGGACTTGCGGTGGATTTGCGTGAAGGGCTTTTGGCCAACTAGACGCCTAGGTGGTGCTGTGGTGACGGTCTGTCCTCTCGGACAGTAACTGGCTTAATTGGACATTCCACAGCTGGTCGGGAACCCCAATGGTCACGCCTATGAGGGGTTGCTATGCTGGTTGCCCTCTCCCATCCTTACTGGGAAAGCGGAGGCAGCTTCTTCGTGCTATAAGTGGGTGCTTGAGAAAACTATATACATAGTTTTTCAGTCCCTACTCCTATAAAGGTAGGCTGCCGATTGCCGCTCTACCACCGGACCTTTTGTCTTCATTTGAGACTCTCTTTCTTATTTCCTGCAAGAGCAAAAAACAGGACCTTTATTTTGAAATACTCCCTCCGTCTCTTTTTAAGTGTGTTACCGGGGAATTCCAACTATTTTTCTCTCACATCAACTTTTACATCTACTTTCCATTACTTATCCTAATCAATATAATAATACCCACTAACTTTTTAAAAAGGAATCTACTTTTGAGGGTAAAATAGGAAATGTACCCACTAACTTTTCAAAACACACACTTATTAAGGGACAACCCAAAATAGAAATGTACACACTATAAAAGGGACGGAGGGAGTACTTAATATGGTCCAAATCCAGTGTAGAGGTAGAATACTGGGCTATGTCTGCAGCCACTAGTGAAGTGGTTTGGTTACGTAGGTTTCTATCTGATCTTGGGGTTCATCTCACAGCTGCTTAGCATATTCACTTCCGACCCCGATTGACTCATGGCGCTGAAAGACACATTTGCCAGGAAAAGTCAAATTTATGCTCATAATAGAGATATAGATCTGGCCACCGTTCTCATCTTTATCTTTGGTTCCTGTTCAACCATTTTTAAGTCCTTGCCCCCGCTTCCATATAGATATATGACTAATGCTAGGCATGCTATCTTTTCTACAAGTTTTTTTGCGACGCTAGCTATATGCTTAACACATGGAGCCTACTTCCTTCTTTTCTCTATCATTTCTTATCAAGCTAAACGTTAGTCTTGCTTAACTCACGCCCCAGGATTCTCTCTTGCCTTATCTATATTTGGATGCAAGCTTTCCTAGCCCCTCTAGTTTTCTTTTGTTATCTGGATTTCTTGTTGCTTTTTAAAAAAGGAACCAAGATCCTCTTTTATGTCACCCACATGTGATATAGTGAGATTCATAACGGTCCCAATTTCGTCTTATAAGTGTACATTTGCTTATCCTCTAAGTAAAAATGTTAGGGCCCAGATTTTTGCCCTAATTTTTGTCGAATAAAATATTTTAAATAGTAATATTCTAATTTCGGGATTATTATATCCTAATCCGAGTTATTTCACTAATGACCCTAGAACTTTCCTAATCTCGCACCAAAGACCCTAATTATATAAAAACCTATCTAACCACCCCTCTCTCCCCTCCATCTCTCCCTTGTCAAACATCCCATCACCCCCATCCCATCGACCATCGTGTCACCACCCCATTCACCTGCAAAACCAGCCCTTATCTCTTCTATCCTATCCAAACACCATCATCACCTTTCACGTCTTCCATGTCAATCAATCACCTCCGCCCTATCCACCACCACCGCCACCCCCACCCTTATCCCTGCAGAAAACAACCACCACCTACTCCTACCATATCCTACTCCACCCTACTCCATTATCTCTTCCTACATCAAATCTCCATCATTTCACCCCTTATTCTTTCCATTTCCTTGCCTCCTTTCCTCTTAACCCTCTATATAAAGTCTACTTCGTCCACATACTTCACCACACATGAAAACACCATCTCGAAGAAGAAGGATAGAAAAATACTCTTAATTTTCTTTATGCGGATATTTGTTAGATATATTTCTTAGAGGCCAAATTTTCACACTATATATCTTTTTGTACAAACACACCCCTTTCTGTTATTTATTTATGAAATTACTTATGTAATCACCAATATGTTATTTTACCAACAAAAAAATATAGTACTTCAAGGAACGCACAGAGTAAGTTTACTACTTCGTATTCCCCTAATGTATCGCCACTGCACGCAAGCATGCTGCACATTTTTGTGCAAAACGTGTTAATTGCAAATCTCTTTCAAATTTGTTTGGTGTAAAACAGTTGCTACCAGATGTGCTATTTTTTTACTAGCAAAGAAGGCTTGATTTGATTTGATTTGATTCCCTACCCTGCCACTTCCTGCATTGTGTCCCCCAGAACTATGTGATCAGTTTGGAAATGAGAATCTCCCACTTACGAAAGAAAAAAAAAAAAAAAGATAATCACCTTGTTCACTTCACATTTCCAAAAAAAAATTCAAAAAGATTCTTTCTTCATCTCTCATCTTTCCAATCATTAATCACATTTCTCTCTCTACTC
>JAXBDA010009218.1:0-13014 GCA_036023075.1 Gaultheria prostrata
AGAATCTTTTCCGCGGATTAAGCCTTTTCCAAACGGCACAAGAGTCATCAATTATTTTCAAACGGTTTCTCGGGTACCAAAAAGATTTTCTAAATAAAATCCCGGGTGGCGACTCATATTTTAAATCAAAAACATTTTTCCGGAACACGCCGGGAGTGGCCGTCCACACATGTCTTCTTCATTCGAGGTAAGATGAGGTGGCCGAAGCTGCTATGAGGTTGCCGGCAGCCGTGGCTGATGATTTATAGTTTGTGACCGAGAATCCAGATTAAAAAAAGAAAAACGAGTTCATGATGGAAAACACATAAAATACAGAAATTTATTGATTTATTACGTTGTGTTTGTCTCTAGACTCTGGATTGTTTTCTTCTTCTGGATCATGATGAAATACGAAAGCCTCTATAATGAGTGTGTGTGTGTGTGTGTGTGTGTGTGTGAGAGAGAGAGAGAGAGAGAGAGAGAGAGAGAGAGAGAGAGAGAGAGAGAGAGACTGCGAGATAGAAAGACATATAGATCTCCTGAAAGATGTACGACGAAAGGAGATGGATGACGAGCTTGAGGCGATGAGTGATGGCGATCGGAGTGTATCAGGACCTGTGTTTTTAAATGAATTTTCTAAAATAATATTGGGAAAATGTGAGGAATGTTTTAAAATGTAAAGGAGGCCAATGTGAACTTGATAATTGCATTTGGATGCATTTAAAACACATTAGAAACATATGGGGTGGGGGGTGAATAGGGGTATGTATATTAGAGTGTGTTAGGACATAAAAATTTCAAAACAAGACACAAACACTCTCTCTAACCTAGCCAGCCATCTTTCTTCTCCCTCCTCTCCAAAAAATCTCTTCATTTTCCCTTGCCAAATCCACCTCCCACACTCCACCACATCAAGATCCAACCTTAGATCCGTCATCTATGCGCTATTTGGAGTCCGGGTCTTCTTGGTTTTGCTTGGAGGAGGTGTGTTTCAGTGGGGATTCAAGAACAAGAGTTAGGATTTCATTTCTCATCTATTGTAAGCTTGATCCTTGAGGTAGTGGATGAATTTCTACTCCCTCTAGTTGTATTTTGTTGATTTGTTGCATATTTCCTTGTATTGGCCACTAATCTCTAGTAACTCACGATTTTCACCATTAAAGTGGGTCTTTAACTTGATTGAGCTTTGATCCATACTTCTAGCTGTTAAACTCATCAATTGATTGGTTATTTATCTCTCCTCTATGCATTTTGTTGTTTGAAAACATCACATTTGAGTTTGGAGCTTGAAATTGATCTTGGGTTGAAATTCCAAACCTAAAGGGTGAACATCTACAACTTTTGGAACCCCTGTAATCTGCCTTGACCGCCCGGGCGGGATTGGGGGCCACCCAGGCGGGATTTCCAGCAAACTACCCAAAGTTAGATGTTGTTCCGTGTCATTCCTTGATGCTTGGTTGGTCCCCGTTTGCTCATATATATATCTTCGTATATTTGACGTTTTGTATTGAGATAAACCTCGAATTCACTTTGTAATCACAAAAATGAGATTTTGACGTGTGAATTGGTTGGACAACTAGCGATACGCAATGGACACGTATTACATTGAGTCGGTTTGACACTAAAGGTGAAAGTTGTGACGAATGAGACAAGATGTGAAGTTTGGTAATGGCTTAATGTATGATATATGTTTAAATGAGAACTTGAATAAGATGTAAGTTGATACACTAGGGTCATCACTCGGTGAGGCTATGAAGGGTTCCACGAGGCCTGGATGACTCGGACATGGTTTCCACGAGGTCCGAAAGACTTGGAAGAGGATTTCAACATCCTCAAGCTTAAAATTGATGGATTAATGAGATTGATAGCTTAAATTGTGAAAATGGGTGAATGTGGACACATGGATACTAGGGGACACAATCGGGTAGTTAATGGACACGTTTGGATACGTGTGGTCACATTCGGGTAATATATGGACACTTTGGTTATATTTCTATCTTTGGACACTCAGTGGACACTTGTTACATGTTTCGATCAATTGTAGTATCCTTTGGTCATTTCATTCATGTGTGTCCTTTCTGAATGCACTTATCATTCATAATATACCTAGCGTTAGGAGAAATATTTTTCTATTGGGTTAGTGAGATCACCCTATTATTTTCAGGTCATCGGCAAGGAGCATGAGACAAATGCTTTGAAACATACATGAATCATTGAGTTATTTTATCATCTTTATAGTTAGTATTTTTGGAGAGATGATTATGTAACTTCTATTTCTTTTACCTTTTGACAAGTTTGGTATTGTAATAACTTTAACTAAATCATCACTTATGTATTTGGGTATGGGTATCCTTTGACTTGACAATTTGGTATAACTTGGACTTGGACTTATGTATTCAACTTTGACTTCTCAAAGGTTATATGCATGGCTTATGATCTATCCTACGTGGATATCTATACATTTCAATTATTAAAAAATGAGGGCGTGACAAGGGAGATCATCACATCTGTTGGATGTAGGTCATAAGATCATTACACGTGTAAGGATTATATGTAGTTGATTCTTTAAATATGAAATCGTTTTTACGTATGTAAACATGTAAAAATCATTTTAACATTTCTATGTATATTCCTAGAAATGTAAAAATCGCTTCAACATTTATTAATTTTTTAAATGTAATTATTAAAATGAATTTGGGACATTAGGCTCAGTTTAGTTTGGTTTGGTTTGGTAATTATTAAAATGAATTATGATAGCAAATTAATTAATTATGGAATTTATCTAATTACAAAAAATACGTAACTAATATGGAGATGCACAAGGGAAAAATAAGTCTTTTGATAGTTTTTACATCATTCACCCGTACTTAATCTCTCTTCTTACAAAATCATCCAAACCAAGTATAATTTATCCACCCTCCATAAACATCACATTATTTTGGGCCCACGCTCCATAACTAATACCCCTTACTATTTTATCCACCCTCAATATTTAATCCACCTAAAACTAATCCAGTATTCAATCGAGAGTTTTACGTGTTTGTACTGTTTCAATGGGAGCTAAGCAAGGCTCATTGTGGACGGTGCCACGCTTTTGAATGTTCATTTTTTGAAAAAGGGCGATCTGGGAAAAAGAAAATTTAGAGTCGCCACCCGGGGTTTAATTTTTGGAAAATGTTAGGTACCTGAGGAACCGTTTAGAAAAATAATGACTCTTTTTGTGCCGCTGAAAAAGGGTTTGGTCTGCGAAAAATAGAGATTTGGGTTCGGGAGCCAGGTTACCCGTGGGGAAGGTTTTGTTCAAAAAAATGCACCCCGCGTGCCCGGAATTTTCCGGTCTCTACTAAATATTTGTGGGATTTTTATGAAAAGATTTTATTGAAAACTTTATTGAAAACTTTATTCACATAAACAGTAAATAATTATTCTAAAGAAATAAATAATAGTGACAAGTCAAGCAATGCAATAAAATGACATATTGAATAAACAAGTAATGCAACAAAATATTTAAAGCACAAATAAATACTTAATTGAAATAATAAATAACATGAGGGGATGTAATAGTAACAATCAAAAGCCAAGGGGGGTCAGTGTAATAAAACTCATGTAAGTTTTTTTCCCAAAATAGAGCATCAAAACCCGAAACAGAGCATAAAAAAATCGATTTTTCCTCTGACGCCGTGCGGCGTTGGAATAGATGTCGTGCAGTGTCTGACTGACACCGCGCGGTGCCACTGATAGCACAAAATTTTAAAATTTTTGATTTTTGTCAAAATGAAAAGGGCCTCTGTTTTCTTTGTTTTCTTTGTGAAAAATGTGACTTTTTGACGGTTTTGAAAGACTTTAAGAGAGATTGTAGCGAAGAAATGTACCTCCACGTACGAGCGGCATTTCCACAACCAAAATGAGTTGCGTAATGCACGATCAGAGAGGTTCAGATTTGTTGAAAATGCTCTTCCAAGCTTGAGAAGGAGCTACAAAGCTCTCCTCTAACTTGGTAGAGTCCCCTCAGAGAATGAACGCTACCTTTTGAACACGAATGTTATACCTCTGGGTTTGTTTGGTAAAGATCAAAGGGATCGGCTTGGAGACTGGAAATGGTTGTTATAGGCTATGGAAGCAAGGATTTTGTGTATGGTTTTAATCAGAAATGATTTTGACGGAGTAACGAGAGGACGGTTAAGAGAATTTTTGCTGGGAATTGGTACGTGGGTCTTTTTAACTCTTTTTCAAATCGTTCACCGAGCTCGGCTTTTATAGGCACGAAGGTTGGATGGCCACACAAGTTAGCCGAGATGCTCACGTCGAGAAGTCGGGCTATGGGTAGGGTATGCGTGTTACGCAAACGAAACGAGCTGCTGGGCAAACGCGGGAATCATGGGTTTCGACTAGTGATGCCGTACGGTGTCGAGAATTATACCGCACGATTTGGTTTGGAATGTCGTACGGTGCAAAGAGAATTTTATGCCGTACAATTGAGAGTTTTGTGCCGTGCGGTTCAAGTGGTTTTGGGGTTTTGGTTCCTTTGACCCTTTTGACTCAAGGATTTGTTCCGAGGTATATTTCGCGTGTTCTTTTCATCATCGGGGATGCACAAGTCATCAAAATTGGGGTGTCTACACTCATGATTGTTGTTTGAAACAATATGGTGAGAATGGAATAGTAACTAAATATTAGATCATTCTAATTCACAAGCATCGTCACCATGTTGTTACATAGGGCTCATCAGAAGAGATGGTTGTGTAACTGCAAGAAATTTGAGTTCGGAGGGATATTATGTTCGCACGTACTTAAAGTTCTTTCCTCAAACAACATTGTGCAAATTCCGGATCAATATATATTGAGGAGGTGGACAAAGAATGTGAAATAAGGGATTATTGAATCTACTTGTGCGAGTACACCCGTAGAAGATCCAAAGGCAATGATGGGAATACGATACAAAGAGTTGTGTCATTTTAGACGGCTCGAGCCAGCCTATTACAATCCGAACTTTAATTCAAGGCAAAATCCCAACAATCTCCACTATTTAGTTTTTGTTGTTGCTTTGTTAATATAGTTTAGTTGTTTTGTCTGCTAGTTGAATCACTATGTATACTAATACCCCAAAAAATGCAACAGGAAGATTTCGCAGGCATCACTTTTAGTGCACTTGTAGATTCCCCTTTTGAGAGGAATTTATTGAGTCACTCTTCAGAAATCACACATGTATGATCATTCTTCAAACTTTTTTTCTTCATTTAAATCAACATTCTGAATTAATTTTTTTTCCTATCTATTCTTAAGAGCTCAATGACAATATGCTCTTTTGTAGTCTAACTTCATCATGTTCTAATATTCTTCAAAACTTAGCAACATGACTCTTGCAATTTAGCATGTGACCTCCTCCTATTCACCAAATGTCTAGCCAACTTTTGCAATTTACCCAAACAACTAAGAAGGTGCCTACCATGACTAAAATATTGCAGGTAATTTGGTATCACTATCATGCTGAATGTTTATAAAATAGCATTGATCAATTTTAAGTATATTTCCACCCCATGTGCAGGCTCCGTTATCACAACAAATAGATCACGACTTTTGGTTCAATAGCTTTCAGTATGGAGGTCAACCAGAGGAGTAATCAAATTGACGTACGACATGGGGAGACTAACTTCAACTGAGAGGTGTCAAGATTAGTAGAAGTGATTTTGGAATTTCCTGTATGCTTAAGACCAGAAAAGTAGAAGTGATTTTGAGTATGCTAAATGGAAGTGATTTCCTGTATGCTTTTTGAAATCTTTGGATTTTTGGGAGGGGGTGATTCTGTCACTTGGGCTTTTAATGATTGTTATAGTTTATTAAGGCTGAACTTTTGTTAGAATTGTTCCATTGCTTGCTTGATGAAGCAGACATGAATGGTATGACTTGCATTTCATTTCCACTCTAGCTTCTGAAGCCAAAGCTAATTGCATTTGATTTCGTTCATTTTGCTGGTCACTTCTTTTTTCTTAGAATCTGCTATTGGTCTCTTATTCACAAAAGCTATGGGTCTTAATGCCTTTTTTTTTACTTGACTATTTGTACAAAAATTTGGTGTATAGATAATGTACAAACTTTATATGTGACCTACTTTTGGGGTTCCCCACAAATCATCCGAATTGTTCGTTAGTTTTAAAATATTTTTTTGATTGAGCCCTTGAAAAATTAGATCAATTGAATATGTGTAAGTGGTCGATCCAATAATCCCGTTCATTGAATTTAAGATGCGATTAGGAAGAGAGCTCTGAAACTATGAGAAAGTGGGGTTAAAAATTTAAAAGGAAATGGAATTGGGGAGTTAACTAGAGAAACAAAAAGAGAGCTGTGTGTGAAAAGAGACTTCTAGTCTCGAAAAGTTTTAGAGCAAGAGAAGAAATGTGGAAGGGAGTTAAAGGGGTGGAAGGGGATTAAAAAGGAATGGAGGGGTGTGAAATAACAGTTAGATGACTGGAAGGGGAAGCAACAAGATGCTACATGGTAGAATATTAAGCAAAGGACACGGTTTCGGGACAGGAAATTCGGGACAACAGATCCGGAGCCCCTTACTTATCCAAACTATTTATTAAATCCACTTCGTCCCAAAAAGGATGTCCAAAAAAATTATTCACATCTTTCAATTCCTTTTCTATATTTGGTAATTTATAAACTTTGTTAAAATTCCGGACCATTACAACCTATCTCCCTGAAAATAATTCCTTTTCTATATTTGGTAATTTATAAACTTTGTTAAAATTCCGGACCATTACAACCTATCTCCCTGAAAATAATTTCGTCATCGAAATTAGGGTGTATATACTCTCTATCAAACCACTATGAGTGATTAGCATATATAGTGTCTTTTGCTCCCACGTGGACTCCTCCATTATGATCAAATAGATGGTATTACATTATATATTCTTCTCCCCATTATCTTGAATCTACACAGTTTGCTTTTCAAAAGTTTGGGTCTTTGCCACGTATAACGTATGCCCAATTGAGAATGTGAGCAGGGGTGTACATGTACTCAGCAGCATAAAGACATGGAACACATTTTCAACCTTCGCGATCTGCGGTGATAGTGCTAATTGATAGGGCACTTCTGCAACTATCTACAAAATTTCGAATGGATCGACGTAATCGTTGTCGTTGTCGTATCACCTTCATCTTTCTTGATCGTCTTGTGAAAAATGGGTCCACATACGTCTCTCAAAAGGTGTGTCCTCTCTAAAAAAAATGAGAAGAGTCTAAATTTTCAAAAAGTGAGTCAAACGTTCAAAGCCAAAGTATTAAATCAAAAGAGCAACAAATCCTCTTGCAAAAGTCTAGGTACAAGTAGTTTTAGGTGTGTAGACACCCCAATTTGAAACTTCCGAGACATCTTTAAAGTCCCCAATGATGAAAAAGATTAAAATGTGTCTCAGAAGCTTTGGAACAAAACTCTTTGTCCTCGAAACCCAAGGAAAATCTCTTCAACACAAACCCTACCCTACACCATCTTCTAGTACATTAAAAATCCACTTTTTTGATATATAATATGTCTCAATCCGTTTTGAAATGAGGGAGATATGAGAATTTTACCAAAACGACTCTTTTTCCGATCACCTGAGGAAAAAATCATCATAACTTTTGATGTACAAATTATTTTGTGTTCAAACCACTTGGGTTAGAAAGTAGACTCAACAAGATTTCCAACGGTACCAACCACGCGCATAAAGGAGTTCGATAGCACCCAGGGCGGCCCCACGAAGTTTGGCTAGTAAAGTTGGTCGTACGGCCAACTCAAATTAGTCGTACGGCTTAGCTTTTTGACTGAAAAATCAACTCAACCGTGCGGCTAACTTGAGTCAACCGTCAAGGTAACCATACGACTAACTTTGGCTGTCAAATCAGAAGATCTAGGAGTGTTCAGAAAATCAATTTGCAGCGAATATATTCAATCGAATCGAATATCATCATGATTCAAAATCTTTTGCGTGATTTTCTTTTACTCTTTCCCGCCTAAAAAATGACTCCCCTCCTCCATTACAAAGAAGAGAACATCACCAGCGAGAGAACAACGTAATACCAGTGAAATTTTCCGACAAATCACGACTGCAAAACTACGTCTGACCTCCAGAAATTTTCCGAAACCGTAATACTCTCCTCTTCCCTTTTGCTTTCAAGATTTCAGTAGCCCTCAAACCATACAAAACATCTCTCCCGAAGTTCGTATCCTGAAAATCCGAAGTTCTCGCAAATTTGTATGAAGTTCCGAAGGTATAATTATGTTGCTAGGCCGGGTTCTTAACTTCGGCTTTCTGAGGGGAGCTTCCCGGGTCCAGTATGATTCCAGTAATCATTCCTGGGCTCGGGTAGTCGTATTTCAACAAAATTCAATCTCTTGGGTCCGTATCGGGCGATATTCTCTATGATTGCATGGTACGAACCTCATTCGGAGGTACATTTTTTTGGTTAACATATTTCGAGTACTTGACCAAATCACAAAAGTAATTTTGTAAAGGAAAACATCTTTTTCAAAAACAATTTTCACCCCTGTAGCAGAACAAAGTTTTCAAACATGGCAGAGCATCATCAACCGTATGGCCAACCTGGGTGAGCCGTATGGCTAACTCAGGTAGACCGTACGGCTAGCTTTCCAAATCAAAAGTTTTGCTTTGTTTTTCCGCTGTTCATGCTCTGTTTTTCGGGTTTCTGCAAGTTATTTTATTACAGTTGTCCCTCTAACTTCCTTTTATTTACGATCAAGTCCCTTAACTTCTTTCATATTACTGTCATGCTTATTTATTTATTTATTATCATTAGTTTGTCTATTTATATGTTTATTTATTATGTGAATAAAGTTTTATGATAAAATATTTTCCAAAATTCCACAAAATATTTAGTAAAGACCGAGGATTTCTCGGGCGAGCGGGGTGTTTTTAGAACAAAACCTTCCCCGTTCGTAACCTGGCTCTCGAATCCAAATCTCTATTTTTTTCGCAGATCAAATCTTTTTTATTTAGCAGCACAAGAGTTATTATTTTCTTAAAACGGTTTCTCGGGTACCAAACATTTTTCAAAATTAAATCCCGGGTGGCGACTCTAAAAAATTTCTTTTTCCCAAATCGCCGCTTTTAAAACCAAAAACAAAAATGTGGGCACCGTCCACAAGGTGTAAGGATTAAGAGTGGCTGCTATCAAGTTATTCAATGCCTATTTAGAGATTTGAATTTGAAGGGTCATATACTACAAGGGTCCTGCTATGGACCACCCAATGGGTGGCATACTTCAATACAATTTTTCTCCATTAAAGGAGTTCATGTGTCAGTGTTTTACAGTCCTCATGCAATTTCTCTTACTATTTCTATTAAATACTAATTTACCCTTTCCCTTTGATATTGCTATCTACGTGTCTCGTACTCCTCTCCCAACGGGTGGCGTACTTCAGTATGATTTTTCTCCATTAAAGGAGTTCATGAGTCAATGTTTTACAGTCCTCATGCAATTTCTCTTACCATTTCTTTTAAATACTAATTTCCCCTTTCCCTAGCTATCTACGTGTCTCGTACTTCTTTTCCCTCCCCTCCTAATTTTTGAATGAAATATTGAAGGGTTTTGCTATTGTGAGCCCACTGGCTAACAATAAGTATAGAAAAAAGGAAAAAAAAAGAAGCACTTTAGTGCACTTTTTAATATAATTACATATAATTTTATGAGGGATTTACGGGCCGGTCTTGAAAGTGGAGTTGTCTTGCCTTCCGCTCCAGTCCAATTCTGAAAAGCACCAATAAGGTATCCAGCTAATTTTCTACCCAAAATACCCCTTTGAGCTTTAACGCGCGTCTCTCCCTTTTGCCTATATTGTCGAGCCTACAGATAAGAACGAAAAGTGACTTGTGGTAACTTGTGCTAATCCTGACCCATCTTTGTCAAGGTGGGTCCCATCCTAGGATAGATTCACATGCCTACAATCAATCCCACGTCTCTCACTTTTATCTCTTTTCTCTCTCACCTTTTGATTTTGCTATTCCCAATATGTATTGTAGGTATATTAATATATATGTATAGAGGCTATTCCCAATATGTATAGTAGGTATATTAATATATATGTATAGAGAGAGAAACCTTGGAAGAGATGCATATCCGGTTACTGGTCAAAAAGTTAAAAAGAGAAGAAAATTTTAAAGCAGCATGTGGTTCACTTCTCTCACTCTTCTCTTTCATCTGTTAAAATTGATTTGTTGATGAGGTAGTAGCAATCCAGTCACCAGAATGGAGATGTTGAGGACGAACTAAAGGGAGGAGACAAGCCATGGAAGATCACTAGTCTGCTATTGTCAATTTTCATGGAGATCCCAAAAAAGGTATTTTGTGGCTGGATCCGCCTCGTTTGATCGTTTTACTCTTTGCGAATTTTTGGGTGCGAATTTTGGTACGAATTTCAGAGGTTTTGGTGCGAATTTCTGAAACTCCTCCTAACATTTTAGGGGAAAAAAGTGAAAATTCGCACTTTGATTATATTAAGAATCGCCGAAACCAATGACTTAGAACCTGGCAAGCATGATTAACACGCTGTGAATAATTCGCAGTGCAGGTCAAGAGGAAGCTTGAGCAGTTTTTACAGTAGTCAAAGCTAAGAGGAAACGATTTCTCGCCGACGAAGGTTCCGATCAAGTACTCCGCCATGTCCTGTGGCAGCGCACCACCACTGCCCCACCGCGGCATTGATGGCACACCCCCCATTAAACAAAAACCACGTGTAAAGCGAAACTTCCCTATCTCTATTGCTCGAGTTTCTCTCTCTATAATTTGAGGACAGTCAATGGCATAATGACGAGATTGATAGGGCGGTGAGGTGGAGATCCGAGGGTGTGGATTTGTTAGGGTTGGAGGGGTGCGAAATTCTGAAACTTCTTCTCTTAACGTTTGGTGAAAAAAAATATATAAATTCGCCGGCCGCAAAAGTTCACCGGCTATGTTTTTGTCCTCCTTTATACAAATTCGCAAAGTAATTTATACAAATCCCTAAGGATTTATCCCATTTTAATATAAATTTGCAATGTTTTATATAAATTCGCAGTGAAATTTTATCGCCGGAAAATGTCAACAGCCGGAAATAGTTGTCGGCCGGAGAGAGAGTGAAAGTGAGATAGACAAGGGGGAGAGAGAGGGAGAGAGAGAGAGAGAGAGAGAGAGAGAGAGTGTGTGTGTGTGTGTGGAGTCTTGCAGTACTTTTTTCAAAGGGTATAATTGGAATAAAAACACAGGACTATCCTTCCACGTAAATAAAAACGCGTGTTTACCTTTGTGGGAAATAGGAGATACTTTTCTGTACTGGACTGTACTTTTCTGTAATTTTATACACCTCTTACACATTTCAACGTATTTTTTATAGCTTAACATAAGCCCACTGGGCCTATTTTAGCAAAGTGGCTTAATTTTAGCATTTTCCAACTTTGAAAAATTGAATCAAGTATCTACGATTATTCGATTAAGTTAATTTTTCACGAGGTCACTCTAAAAATTACTTTAAAATTACTGAACGGTTCGTATTTTGTATGTGGAACCCATAAGTGGAATCCACAAGTCGATCTGTGCACAATCTGTGCAATAGAGATTTGTACCTAGAGTTAGCGATAGAACGTTGAATTAATTTTAGTGGTTTTTTTCGTCAAAAAAATTACTACTAACATTTGTATTGCCGAGAGGAATCAAAATAGTATAAAAATATACATCAAATTTTTAAAAAGTCTACGCACGATATATTAAAGATAGTGAAAAGCTTTTTTTTTTTTTGAAATTTTTATTGTTAGTGAACTATTGAAGTGTGGAAAAGCCTAGGTGACTTGGGGGTGACTTGGTTGACCAAGTTGTTCAACAAGATTATTTTATCTAGGAGGATGCCAGACGAATGGAGGAGGAGTACCTTAGTACCTATCTACAAGAATAAAGAGGATATTCAAAGTTGCAACAACTATAGAGGTATTAAGCTAATGAGTCATACGATGAAGTTGTGGGAAAGAGTTATTGACCATCGATTGAGGATGGTGACTATGGTGTCGGAGAAACAGTTTGGGTTCATGCCTGGGAGATCGACCATGGAAGCTATCTACCTACTAAGAAGAGTGGTAGAAAGACACAGGTCCACGAAGAAGGATCTTCATATGGTTTTCATAGATTTAGAAAAGTGTAGAGGGCAAGAATCTGGGATCTGTACAGCGCCTCTAAACCTGCAAGACAGAGAGCGGTTAGAGCACCTTTGCTCTTCGTGGCAAAGGCCCTCCGATGCTTAAGTTAGTAAGAGGATACTAAGTAAGCAAAGAACAATGCGTATGAATAGGTTTCACAGCGTACCTTTCTTCATGGGTATCGTACCTTATTTATAGATGCAGGGTGCTGGTTGTCCAAGGATCCTATTCTCATTAGGAATCCTTTCCATATAGGACTCTTTCCTATATGCTTGTGTACTCCGAATCTCAATAGGATTCTACATTCCTAATCTGATATGGAATGATCACGTCATTCCCTTAAACCGCGGGATACGCCTCTTATCACATAAGAGAGTATTCTAGACTATTCCAGAACGCTTTGCCGTTCTGTTAGCCCAATAGCGGTATAGCCGTGCTGCCACGTAGGACGGCTATACTGCTGTTGGTCTGTAGACCCTGGGGACGAGCTATTCGTAGCTCGGTCCTGACCCTGCACCCTATCGTGGTGTCATGGTCGACTACGTACTGCGCGCCCGGCCCTACTCGTGGCCTCTCTAGCTCGGCTATCCTGTAGGGCATATCCACGTTGTATGGTCGAGCTAGGGCACCTAAGAGGGAGTACGGGTTTTACCCTCTCCAATTGCTCCCCAGCTCTGATCACCACTGTCAGAGTGATGTTCAGAGCTCATACCGAGATTGGTTCTGGTTGGTGGAACCTGCTGTAGAGGTTTGACCCTTCACATGGCCTCTCCATCACGTGGAGAAGTCTAGCAATTATTCGTTTGCTATTAACTTGTGCAAATATTCGTTTGCAACTAAGCATATTCGTGCTTAGGAAAAGTCTAGCAAT
>JAXBDA010009219.1:0-13014 GCA_036023075.1 Gaultheria prostrata
CAGCCTTTCTCCTCATCGGTCCTCGTGCATGGCCTTCCACAACTCCGATTAGCGCCAACATCCTCAAATTCCTGCAATTTAAGCACAAACACAAAACCCCACCACGTGCATGAATTAAATGGAAAATGAGGATTAACCCCACGTTTAACGTGCTCATTCTTCCCTACTTAGGCGCTTAAATTCATGAATTTCACGCGCCTATCAGTCGGCTTGTCGTGTTGATTCAGAAAAACAAATTTCATCTCTCTTTTTTTTGTTAATAAAAGAAAGTTAAAATTTGTTTTTTTGCCAATCTTAACTCAGTTTTCGTTGACTTTTGGTTTTTTGTTTCACCAACCAAAAACAATTTTTTTTTGAAAGACGAAGAAGGTGCACAAATTTGAGATGAGTGCAATGAATTCTACTGGATAAGGCTACATATAAGGAGGAGGATAATTTAGCCACCAAAATGTGGTCCAACTTAGGAGTAGAGCATGGGGCATTCATTGACTCGAGACTTAAAAAATGGGCTAAAAAAAGAACGCGTTGAGGATATCTCCGACTTTGTTTGGTTGCTGGGGTGATGTTGATGCCACCAACACCTTTCGGCTTCTTACTTCTTTTCTTTTATTTTTGGTTCGACTCTCCGGAACAGTTTACGCGCACCTTGGACTAATCTCTTTCTGAGCTGGCCAAAAGTAGACCATCCACGTGGGACAATAGGATTCACAAGAAATTATTTTTGCAACTCGATCGACCTCAATAATTGAACACTTTTCAATTGTGTGGAGAGTAAACTCATCAATTAACCGGAGTAACCCATGGGCTGGCTTCTTTCTTTAATGTTTATTATTTGGTGAATTTTATGGGGTCCAAACCTACTGACTACATGATTAAGAGGTTGCTCTATCTAGTGACTCTATCTAGCTAGTGACAAATCATAATTCATGCACAAGTTCCTTTCACCTTCCCATTCTTTTCAATGACTTGGTCTTACTCTCAAGTCTTTGTACAACAGGAAGAACAATAATCTAAGAACAAAAAATATTAATTACTACTCCCTCTGTCCCAAATTACTCAACCTTTTGGATAATCGTACGTGTATTCTTTCATGCAAAAAATAATGTATTATCATGAGGTCTTTTTCAAAAATACTATTCCCTCTGTCCCTAATAGCTCGACCTTTTGGGTACCCGTGTATTTTCTCACGCGAAAATTAATGTATTAGTATGAGTTTTTTCTTCAAAAGTTTTTACACACTACTACAATAAAAGTAAAAGATCGCTGGTTTTACCCGTGATTGTTATAATTTAATAACGGTTTTAAAACCGTGGTTGATGGAGCCGTTATTAAAAGTCACGTTGATTTGATCACAGTTTTTAATCGTTTTCAAAAGTATGTCCAAACTAATATTAAAATCTATAACCCGTGCTAATAAATGAGATACAAGCACGGGTTGTACGAAAAAATGCGATTAAAACCATTATACAATGACGGTTTACATGTAAACCATAGTTAAATCTACAATATTATCACGGTTTGAACATAAAATTGTGATAAAATTAGTTTTAAGATCACGGTTTGGACAAATAACATGGTTAAAAATATTATACAATTACGGTTTGCCCATAAAACTGTGATTAAATTAACTATACCATCACGGCTTGGACGTAAAACTGTGTTATATGTATTTAACTTGTCACGTGGCACCATCTTCACAACCTCCCAATTCTTATCCCAACATGCATTTGCTAAGAATTGAACCCCCAACCTCTCAATTATTATCCTAACACTCAACCACCAGGCTACCAAAATCTTTACGTCACATTTCCCAAAAAATATGTATATGTATTATCTTTTCATTTATTCCCTCTTATATTACAACAAATATGTAATATATGTTACATAAAATATATATTGCATTATATTATAATATAATATAATGTCTTATTTTATTTTATTTTACAATCGACGAAGTAAATTTGGTCGCCGTAGACTAACCTTTGGCGACGACTAGTAATTTGGTAGACGAATACACTAACAAAAAATTAGTTAGTAACATGTTTTCTCTTTGGCGACTAACATTTTTTGTCGCCATTGTGTCTCTGCTAGATTTCTACTTGGCGCCAATAGTTTCGAGCCGGATAATCCTTTGGCGCTAAACATTCCCAACTAATATCACATTTTGGTCGACAAAGGCACTGCATAAGGCGACAAAATTAAAAAATCTAAAATAAATAATAAAGTATTTACTAGTCCATCATATGACTTGTAATCGAAGTGTGGTTAAAATATGCAAACACGTTTTATCAAGGTCGAAATAACTGTGATAAAAAAGTTTTTCTTATCACGATTGTAACAAAGTGTGGTTAAAATATTCATATTTTATCTCACTTGTAATTGAAGTGTGGTTAATATGCAAAAACACGTTTTATCACGTTTGAAAAAAATGTCATAAATTTTTTTTTATCACGGTTGTAACACAGTGTGATTAAAATAAATACTTTTTATTACGGTTGTAACAAAGCGTGGTGAAAATAAATACATTTTATCACACTGGTAACAAAGCGTGGTAAAAATAAAACACATTTTATCACAATTGTAGGAAAATGTGATTAAATTAAGCAATTATAATCACAGTTCTTTCAAACCTGTGATAATTATTATTAACCACTACGGTTTTATTAGCAAAGTGACATTAAAAACTCACCCTGCATTTCTTTATCACGGTTTCATCAAAGCTGTAATCTTTCAAATTTTCTTAGTGTGATCTTATCAATTATTCTAGTAGTGACAGCAATTTAAAGATCTAGTAGAGAAGTAAAAAAATGGTGTAAAAATATGATAAGTGCATTATTTTTTTATGCGTAAAATACATAATTATTTAAAAAGGTCGAGCAATTCGGGACAGGGGTACAAGATTGGTCAAAGAAACTACACTAATCAATGAACAAATTTAGAAGATTTTCTTGTTAGTTCCACTTTATAAACATTATGCAGTTGTCCTTGTATTTTTGTACTAGTTGGGTGGAGGCCTGTTTCAATCTTTCTAAATTTGTTATACAAAAAGACATGGAAGCCATTGACTTGACCCAACATACATCAACTCATAGCTCATAAGTAATTACATAGCCGGGAGTACTGGCGGCCAAGGATAGAGCCAGAGTGGGACAAGTGGTGGCGACGCTACTACAAGATTTTCAAAAAATGCAATTGTTATATGGAAAATAAAAATTTATCCTTGAATTATATAGATTCGCCACCACTGAATTTTTTAAGTATATATATATTCGTTGGTAAAATCTTGGCCCCAATCGTGCTAGCGACTGTGCAGCTGGACACCCTAAAATCTTTTTTTTTCGAATGTTACTAGAAGTTATTACATTGCGGACTATATTTGAACACACAATCCTATAATCTAAGTATGTGTTCTTACTGATAATAGAAAAAATGATTTATTATATCGGTATCTTACTCTGACTTATCCCTAAACGGCACGACAGTCCACTTTATCTCTCTAAATTATAAACAAGATCATTCGGAAAGAAATATCAATGCCAACATATTAGACACAAAGAGGATCTCTTGCAATAAATATCCGCGCCAACTTGTTCGTTCGAATTTCCTCCGAAAGGAATATTATTGAAGGTATGTGCCGGTTTAATCTTATTTGACTCAAAATACAAATATTAGTTGAGAACAAGTGTAAATTCTTATGTATTTTAAAAAAAATTTATCGCACTAATCACACTAAAATATGAAGTTTTGTGTCTATATTACTGGTTAACAGTACTAGTTAGGGGGTGTTCCACTAAGATTAGTTTTTTGGTTTTTTATGTGAGAGCTCGTAATACGCGTTTGACTTTTGTAGTTTTTATGGTTTTTTATATGATGTATTGTGAGGGGATGACCTGTCTTGAAAAGCGTAATAAGCTGGTTTTTGGCTTTTTGAGTTAGCGGAACGGGGCCTAAAGTTAAACATATTTTTTTAACACGCACCCTGTTAAAATTTTACAGTGCCGTTGCTGGCTGGGAGCCCTATTGTAGATTGATTGCAACCCGCGAAGGATTTGATAGGACCCATAGCTTCGGAGGGAGCAAACCTCAAAGTACTGTCAAACTTCGACGACTAGGCGAACGGCCAAACCCCTCGGGGTTGTCTTCTATCATTAATGTCTTTATCATTAAATGTGATCGATACCAGAATAGAATCACTTAGTCAACTCATTTCTCACTCAGTAATAGTCCAAAACCCAAGTTGATGAATCCGTGTTCCACAATAATGTTCAGTTCCATTCAACTTGATGTAGCCTGTAGGGCTGGCTACAGGCCAGGTTTTATCATCTTTCTAGGTGATGAGAAGCCTCCAGATTATTTCATAGATATACTGGTAAAGACTTCAGATTACGCATATCAACTAATCTCCGGACTCTCTAAGTTAACGACAATAAGAATCTACGATAACTATAATTGTTTTGCTGTCAGTAAAAATCGAACGTTCGTGTTTTAAGGAATATACTTCTTACTTCATATCATGCTCCCATAGTCCCACTCGACCAATTTCTTGAAATCGTCGTGAGACTCAACTCTCAAGTTAATCTACATGAACCCAAATTTTTTTTTTTTTACAGAGAGATATATTAGTAGATGAATAGTACTTTGATAAAATCATAATAAATATCCATTTATTCGGCATTGTGGGGTTTTTTTTTTTTTTTCTGTTTGTTTTCTCTGCATGTCATATTGACCTTATATTGAAATAATGAAGAAAAAAGGGAAGAGAACAAAAAAATTAGGCTGAGGAAATTACAGTAGTTTGGTAATCCATCAAACATTATTGAATCTCTTTTTGTCCATTCTTCTACTATGAAGCAGGGCAATAATTCCATACTGGACTAAAATTCATTCTGCCCCTTCTTGTTCACGAAAAGACATTCTCCTCCTTGATTTAAATAAAGCCTTTCGCTTAGGCTTTGGATGGTCTCCGGTCCGTCTCCGTTTAGACTATACGAGACAATTTAGATTAGCTTTCATCTTGTTAATCAATAATAAAGGCTTGTTGACAGTCTGTTACCTGATAAGATACGATCAACTATCAACGAATCCAAACCATTTATTTTCTAGAAGATGAACGACTGATAATTCGGACCAACGGGTCCAATTCTAAGCCAAAAGACTAGCTAGATAGGATCCAATTTTTTTGTTTGTCTTAATTCCACAAACCAAATGTTGCATGTCTGGATAAACCTCTGCATCACACAAGAGGAATGCTACAATACACACCCCTACATATGAGATTTTGTGGCTCAAATATGAGATTATTCCATATGAGATTTTGTGACTCAAAATATGAGATTTTGTGACTCCAAATATGAGATATGCGTACGGTATGCACCCAAATATGAGATTTTGTGGCTCCACATATGAAAAAAAAATTGATCTCATATAGAGGGCCACAAAATCTCATATGACGGTTTTGTCCTGTAGTGGGAATGTGATACATATCGCGTATATATATATTTGATGTGACATGTCTCATATTTGTGCCGCAAAATCTCATATTTGGTGTCACTAAATCTCATATTTGACCCATATGAGATTTTGTGGCACAAATATGAGATTTTGTGACTTATATATATTAATGTGACATGTCTCATATAATGTGCCACTAAATCTCATATTTGGTGCAACTAAATATCATATTTGATCCATATGAGATTTTGTGGCACAAATATGAGATTTTGTAACTGGTCATATGAGATTTTGTGGACTAGCCATAAGGTGCCACAAAATCTCATATTTGACCGTATGAGATTTTGTGGACTTAAATATGAGATTTTGTGGACTTATATGAGATTTTCTGACTACCCGTATGAGGGTGCATACGATACGCCATTTCATACCTTTAGCCACAAAATCTCATATTTTGAGTCACAAAATCTCATATGAAATAATTTTTTGGGATGTGTACTGTAGCATCACCCATCATACAATAATTGCAGATACCTATTTAAACAACCCCACCAAAAACAATGATCACATTGTTTATTAATTTGATCAGTACTGACTTCAGAAATTTAAAGAACAAGACCAGATGAACACCATACACTATTGTCCCTTGTTTGATGAGTAAAGTTCAGTCCAAGTAATACTATATCATTTTGACTTGACGTACGTAGGTGGGTTTGAAGACTAATAACAAATAATTTCCTAGGCGTATGTGTTTGTATCTTACTGTAGTTGCCAAATCTTGATAATTGGCGAAAGCATGTTTATAAACATATCTTTGATGGGTCTAAGTACACAGCCAAGGCCGAGTTATCAGTGGTGGAATCAAGATTAAAATCGGTAATAGCATCGAAAATTATTCAATTACTTGGAGCAAGTTCAATCCTTACTCAAACCCAAAATTATACTAAAGATATGAGTAAAAACCCTTAAATGTCTCCTCTAGTCATTTACCCTTTTCCATACCAAAATAATGGAAACCCATTTTTTTTTCCCAAGTCAAGGGAGAACCAAAACCAAACTTAGATTTCCAACTGCAATATTCCAGTGGCGATGGGTGGTCGCCGAGTTTTATGGTGGTGGTCAGCTGTTTCCAGTTGACGGCGGTGGTTGGAAACAGTGGATGAAGTTCCGATAAAGCCAAATCGAGGTCTTTGAAGGATTTCGGTTGGCTTTTGTCTCATGTGGTGCTTACCGGTTATCTGCTGGTGTCGTTGAACAAGACGCGGATTAGCAGTGGTGGACAGTGGTGATGAGCGGCGGTACTGGCTGTGGCATTTGAGGAGTCGCAGAAGACAAAGTGGCTTGATTAGCGGCAGGAGATGGTGGTGAGGGGCAGCGTAGTGGCGGTGGACGGCGAAAACCTAGAAAATCTGAATAAAGGACTGAGATTCTCATATCAAATTGAGCTTTTACTCAAAATTTTACTCAAATCTGAGTAAAATATTGAGTAGGGACTAAATATGCTCTTAATTTTTTTTTTAAAAAGGATTACCCAAAAGTACGTAAATTTCATAATATGATCATCCACCAGCGCAGAATCTATCAAAATAAAACACGATATTCTTTTAAAAAATGATTTTTCTGTTGAATTGGATTGGGAGGGGAAATATCTTTTCTATCGAGAGAGTGTTTCTGTACAGAACCGATTTTTTTTTCTATTATTTTTGGACCGGGGTGACATGTGCCACGCTCCCGACCCCGCCCCTTTAAGGGACAATTAACTTTTGTTCTTCAAATAATAATCTTAAAGGGCAATGCAAAAAAATCCGGCCCTTCTTCAAGGAACCAGCATCCACTCAAGTGATACTCGCATGAAGAGAAACAGGACGCACCATATTCTATTTTGATGATTCGACCTGTTCTTTGTATAAATTTTGATGAGTTTATTCGTGCATAAAAAAGAGAATCAAAAATTGATAAGTCTCTCGTTAAATCATACTTATTTGGTATGCAAAAAGTGGATAGTAATTGACAATTTATTTTTCAAAGCAAACTTAATTGACTATTTCTTTCAAGCTAAAATGATTTACAATTAAGTTTGCTTTGAAAAATAAATTGTCAATATTCCGTTAAATTCTAACTATTCATTTTTCTTAAACCGGATATGAGTTGGGCGTTGAGATGGAATCCAGGGTGTTGTGCGGTGCGTGTTGTGCTATAAAACTACGTCATTTTGTAGCATTTTTTGGCACACCTTTGAAGCTTTCAAGGGCTTTATTTGGAGAGTTAATTTTGGGATTCAATTTTAGGGTTTTAGGCTCTTTGTGGTAGGGTATAGTGGGTTTAGGCTCTTTTGATTCAATTTTTGGGGGTTTAGGCTCTTTGGAAAAAAGTATAGTGCGTTTAGGCTCTTTGGGTTTAAGCTTTAGGAATTTAATCTTAGGGGATTTAGGCTTTTTTCCACATATATTTTTGTCAGATTTGCATTTATCAGACTAAATCGATCCTCTTGACAAATCGAATCTAGGGAAAAAAAATCATAACTAAAACACCAATAATTAATTTTCTCCAAATAAACGCTAAATATAAACACTTCGACAAGTGTTTTCTTATCATTATTATTGTTACAAACTGTCAGAGAATACGAGTACCAAATTACAGACGGAGAGATTCGAACTCTTGACGTCTTAGACTCGTGGTAAGATATAGGAGTCCTAGCTAACCGTGATCCGAGGTAACCCCAGTGACCGACAGAAATATGTTTAATTTATAACATCGACATAAAGGGGATGCACGTTCTTATCTACCAAAGATTACAAAACCACCTTCAAAAGGAGAGGCTGTTTGTCAATAACGTTTGACACCTGTGTGAAGTGAAGTGAAGTGTGGGTGTTAATCTCCTTTGCCTTTCATTCATTGTGTAAACATTAATTAAACCACACCATCTCGTGAATCATCACTTCCTTTTCCTTAGATTTTCTATCATCCGTGAACACATCACCTTATCCTCAACTTTATCTCATTTTCATACCTTAAATATTGTTTCCCTACAGTACTTTTACTTTTTTAATTGTTGGAGTACTTGTGGCTCATATGGAGAGGTACCGAGAAGTTCTAATGAATGCCAGATGTGAAGTGGAGTCAGGGAAGCAAAGCGACCGAACGGTGTAATTAGGGTTGGAATAGGAGTTGTCGTTATGAATACTTCCTATTGTGAAAACCCTAGCAGACTTTCGTTCAAGTAACAAACTCACTCTCGCTCCCGTGGACGTACCCGGATTTTGGGGAACCACGTAAAATCTTGTTGTCGTTGTTTCTTTACTGTTTTTTGTATTCCATATTGTGTATGTGATTGATTTAGCGCTAATATTTATTTTTCCAATTCGACCATGGGTACCGATGAGGTGTGTGGACTACAGCCCGAGTCCGACAAAAATGGGCTCATGGGGTCCGATAAAGATGGTCACAGCCGTTGATTTTGTAGAAAATAGGTTTCAATGCATCCTGATAAATAATCAGCTCAATTGATTATCGGTACTTTGTATAGTCTCGAACTTTTTGTGCAGAATTTGTAGATAAGAATTCTAAACTAAAAAAATTAGCTGATTCAGATCAAATACTTATTCATCTGACTGAGCTGATTTTTTTTTTTTCAAGATGCTTTCTAAACTAATTTTTTTTTACAAAATCAACAGTTCTGATCGTTTATTTAGAATCCGAAGTGAGCCCTACATCGTATACACCCGTCGGCACACGATGAGTACCCATGGATATCGATACCCTTACTCATTGTTTTCATTGTTGGTTTGGTGAATTGTCATGTGTCAGTTAGTTTTGCGATGTTTAAAATACACATCACGGATGCCAACAGAAGCACCGGCAAGCCATGTTTTTAGGCCTCCTTTGATACGTCTCAAAAGTCATTCCAATCTATAAGGAAATTTTTTTTGGCCGTTAAATTTGTTTTATAAATATGTATAAGAATTTTTTATTTGTATTTTTTAGTTTTTCTTTTCTTCTAACGAATCTAGTTTACTCTTTATACTATAACCAAATTTATTGGGGCTTCTCAAACCTCTAAACCTCTAATTCTAAATTTTCAAAAAAAAAAAAAATTTTGCCATTTTGTTTGGTTTTCTAAGTCAAACGTGTTCCTACTACTAATTCCCGATCAATATTTTAGATTTTTTCGCGGGACAATTTTTTTTTTTTCCTAGATAAAATTATTATCGGACCCATGTTGGCCCGATAATGAGTGTGCTGACCAATGATTTATCCTGCCATATATTCTGTTGAGATTTTGATGCAATGCAAGTCAGACGTAGAAACTAAAATCCATCGCTGGGTTGCCTACTAGTTGTTGGGGCACTTGGACGTGTTTAAGCCGTGCACAACACAATACAGATTTCATATAATTGCCCAGCATATCCGTGGGACCTTTTTAATAAAAAACAAGAACGATATCCGTGGGACCTCGTGTATATAAATGTGTCTGAAATCGTTCAATGATTGTTGATTCTACACATGATATATGCGAAACTTGCACATATACATTGAACGATTCAAATATATCTGTGTCTGAATATGTGTTACCCCTTCTATGTTTAAAGTTTTTTTTCAAATAAAACCCTTTCTTTCAATTCTTGTAGTTTTTTTGGGAGAGTTGTTGGCTAATGTAATAAAACTTTGTGCGTCCCGTGTGGTGGTGCCAGTATGAGGTTCAAAATAATTTCTTTCTACAACGAAGTATTAGTCATTGAAAATTTGTGCACCAGTGTTTTTCTTTCCGCTTTGATAATAGAAAATTTCCGGACAATTTATGTGCACTCCAACTAATCTCTAAGAACTTTCTACCGTTCACTAAGTTACTAATTAAAAATCCTGTATAAACTGATTCCACAAGTACGATGGTTGACGAATATTTCTAAGTTTTGTCTTTGGCTTGGCTAATTCCGTTTTAAATTTGAGGATCTGGGTGAAAATTTGGATGAAAATATAGTGGAATGATTTATTTCTTTCTTTCTTTGGATAGAAATTTTTCATGCTATGATGATGAAAAATATTCTTCTACAGCAAGAATGGTGGGTTCTACAATAAATTTCACCAAACACCCCTTCTATTCGTTATTACCATTTTAGTTTCGGGTGGGGGCCTGCTATGCCTAAGACAAAGTAGGCTGTGGCCAGAAATCGGGCATCGGCCTGAGCACACAATGTTATTAGAATTGTTCACTGTGTACATAGAGTTTGACACGTAGAACAAATTTGTAAAAAATTAAGTTGATCGGATATCAGTAACTCAGTGAACGAAGTCAATGAACCACATTTGTCCACAATATAATTTTTTCCAGTCATTTATAACAGTCCTAAATTAGGTTTGGAACGGTCAGACGAAATTTTGGCTTGAAATGATACCCGATTTCCGGGAGTGCAATTTGTTCACCCTCCTTAAAATATGGTAAATATTATCCGCCCTCCTACTGGTTGAAATGGGATAGGTCTCACCCTTGCAATATATTTTTTTAGCAAGAATGACATAACTATTTGACGAGACTTACATTATTTAAACCAATAGAACAAAGAGTAATGTTCACCCTTTCTTAAGAAAAATGAACAAAATTGCCCTCGATGTCCCGGCACAACCACCCTGAGGCACCCTTCTTTTTATTTTACATGGGCCCACTTGGTCTCTATTGGTCCCACGGATTTTGTTCATCAACTTAAAAGCTTGTGTGAACGGAACATCACAATTCAAATGTGTTTATTTATCGCTTCTAAAAGTAGAAAAGGATGGCCTAGCTAGGGTGTAGTTTTAAAAAAAAACACTAATTTCTATAAAAACAACAAAAACTAGACCTATTGTAACTTTATTTTTTCAATTAATTCAAGTCTTAATCCACAATAAAGATCTTGCCGAAAGAGATGATCTTGAGCACACATCACTTAAACGTTTTAACTTTGGTCAGCATACCGCGACACCACATCTCTTAAAATTGGTTAATGTACGCGACTTCTTGACTCCTACGTACCTAGCCTCAAAACTTTGATGTGGACAGTTCTTTTTGGAGAGGCTGCAGAAAAAAATAATTTCTACAAAATTAATTCAATCGGACATAACTAGGCACAAAAAATATGGAATATTCTGGTTTATAAGTTTAAATTATATTTTTTATTTAACAAAAAATATATTGTTCATTTGTCTATCAATATAAAATCAAATTAAATTGTTACGAAGAAGTTTTAAATTCAAAACAAAATTAACAATTCAAAACAATATTTTAAATTCAGGACGGGACCCATGAGGAGTCTTGAAAGATGGGGAATTGGCAGGACCCACAAATAAAGGTATCGTGACGTAACAAAAGATGGTCCAAGTTTATATTAAAGAAAAAGTTCTAATTACTAAATAAACGAAAACTATGACCTAATGTAACTTTAATGTTTTCAATTAATTTCCCTGAGGAAGATCCTGCCGAAAGAGCTTGCTGGCCTAGAGCATTTACATCAATTACACTATTTCGCCTCTAACCTTTAACAACAAAAAAAATATTTATAAAAAAAAATAAAATTATAAGTACTGCAATCCTCTCTGGCATCTCTGCTAATAAGAATTTTCTTAGCACTTTAATAAATCATCATAAAATAAAATTAAAGCATGAGGGATGTCAAAATTTATTTTAAGTTTCTACGGAATATTTCTTTAGTAATAAAAAAAAATAATACAAGAGAGAATAGATCATGAAGCAACTTAAAGAAAACACGAACATTAAATCCCATTGTCGCTATCGTCGTTGTTATCATGTTTAACATCACTCAAACTAGATGTTGCCTCACTAGAACTTGTAAACACGGGACTTTTACAGCATACAAAACCCAGTAATTCTTTAGTTGGGCTCCAAGTTTAGGCCGAAAATTTGAGGCCCAAAGCGGTTGCTTTCTAGACTTCCCCCGTTAGCTGATTATGATCATACGGATCATATACGTTTCGAATGGTTGTAACAAATATGTGTACATTCATCTTTGTCTGTGAAGTTGCTGAAGTAAGAAATCTACAATGAGATAGGTGATGTATAGGGGCGGACCTAGGGGTGCATGCGGGGTGCCAGGTCCCCGCACACCTCTCAATTATCTCATTATTTATATGATATTTTAGGTTCCCGTTTATAAAATTTGTGAAGAAAGTTCTCCTCAAAATTATTTTACTTAATATATAAGCATAATATTTTGTTTATAATTTATGAGTGCATGTAATTTGGGCTGCCGCATTCAGAATCTCGCGTCCGCCACTAACGACATACTATAACTAAATAAGTGGCCAAACACCCTTTTGTGGCTACGAAAATCCGTTTTTACCAGAGAGGTAACGTGTGGCTAAGGTAGAAATGTACCGTAGGGACCTTCTTGTAGACACCCCAATTTAAGCATGCGGTAACATTTCCAAGACCTCGGGAGCAAGTCAAACTGGTCAAACCAGTGCTCACATACCGTACGGTATGTGGCACTGTGCACGGTATGTTAAACACAGCGTACGGTATGTGTGACCAAGTCAAACTCCCGTACGGTATATGTTCAGGGTTCATTAACC
>JAXBDA010009220.1:0-13013 GCA_036023075.1 Gaultheria prostrata
AATTATATTGTTAGAAATTTTACTTTTATTGTACAAATAATATGTTCTTACACTTGATTAAATTTTTTATCCCAATGGTGAAAATTTGAAAACAAATCAAGCGAGCTTACACGATTTATTAGTTTTTAAAAAACAAATCATAGTTAAAATGAGGATAATTTTTTATTTTCTTCAAATATTTTTTATAATTGTATCTTTTTTAGTTTGAAGTTTTGTAATTTTGTAAATTTATTAAAAGAACTCTTGAAGATGTAGGGGACGCAATATTGTGAGTCTGCTTCGAACCCCTAAAATAACTCTTGAATTTTTGTAATTTTTTTATAATTCCCTATTAAGTGGGGCAACCAAGCTAGTGGTTGAGCTTGGGCAACCCAAACTTCAGGGCCGGCCCTGAGTGTCGTGTGCATGTGAGAGCTGTATGTTTGAGGTGTGAGTGTTTGTATTTGTTTGTGAAAGCTTTAATGAAAGTATTAGTTGAGTTGCGCATGAATTCTCTTATTTCCCAACAGTTCTGCTGTTACTCTGCTGGAAAAAAAAAAAGGGACGGGCTTGAAATTCAGCAAATAATTTTCTGAAAGTCGAAAGAAGCGCCTAGGTAATTCTTTTGTACACGGGTGTCATTCCTTGATGCGTTTTCAATAAATTTACACTTGCTAAGAAAAAAAGCATTCTTTGAAGAAAAAATTTGGACATAGAATGTGAATTCTAGTTCTACCGGTTGATACCTCCTTTCCCCCATTTCGTTGGAGAATCTAAATCATTTTTAAGAGTTCTATACAGAGCAGTGTCAGTGTAGACAGCTCGTGAACGTGATGAGTTTAGTCGATGTTTGTGCCTATAACCTTTGGGCCGCCTCGCTTTCTTTTCTCTCTCCATTCCTTCGCCTTCATTCTCATTCTTAGTATCTTCAGCTTTGTTTACTTGTCCTTCTTCAGTGGGAACAATGTAGACAAAGGGCCCTACTGGGATGTCATCCATGTCCAAGAGAGTTTCCAAGGTCTTGACCACATTACTCATTGTTGGTCTGAACTTTGAGTGGTGGCTCAAGCATTGATATGCCAAGGCTGCAGCCTTCTTAGCCCCTTCCCTTGAGTATTGCCCTTCCAATCTCGGGTCAATTAGCCGGTCAAGCTTCTGAGGGTCCTTCAAAAGGGGTCGCGCCCATTCCACCAGCCTCTGCTCTTTACTGGGACGGCTCTTGTCCACAACTGGTCTCCCAGTTAGTAATTCCAGTAAAACCACGCCAAAACTGTATACGTCGCTCAATGTTGTCAAATGACCTGAAATTTATAAAAAAAACGCGAAAACCCCTTAGGGATCACAGATGTCATGGCGAAATTGAGTACAAACTAGTACAAAGCTTAAAATTGAGTATCTTGCCAGTCATGATGTACTCGGGAGCAGCGTAGCCTTGTGTGCCCATGACACGTGTGCTGACATGCGTCTCGTCTCCTTCTGGACCATCTTTTGCTAGCCCAAAATCAGAGAGCTTGGCATTGAAATCCTGAGAAAGGGACAATTGTTGCCAGATCATAAGATCAATGTTGAATAGATTGTAAGACATTGGATTTCAATGAGACTTTAGGCAAAGGGGATTTACAGAGTCTAGTAATATGTTGGAAGCTTTGAAATCCCTATATATTACTGGTTTCTCTTCACCGTGGAGGAAAGCAAGGCCTTTCGCAGCTCCAACCGCGATTTTAATTCTAGTTAACCATGGCAATGAAATCGAAAACCCTGCATTTGTCAAAATGAATATCAGAATCATAATTACTTACTTTTTTCCATTACACATGCAGGATTTTTGTGAGATAAGGACAGGAATTACTTCTGAAAAGTTGGTTTTCTAGGTTGCCTCGAGTCATGTATTCATAAACAAGAAGCCTATGTTCGCCTTCGCAGCAATACCCGATTAACTTCACGAGATGGGGATGCCTCAATTGCCCCAGGAAGATGACCTCAGCCTAGAAATTAAATCATGACATTTAGAAAATTTTCCCAGGAAAAAAATGTGTGAGGAAATTACAGGGTTGTATGCATACCAGCCATTCCATGTGGCCTTGAGTGCCATCCAAATCTAGTAACTTGACAGCAACAGGTTGAGCCTCCAAGCCAGGTCTAATCTTGTCATGGATGAACCCTTTATAAACCGGGCCAAACCCGCCTTCACCCAGATAATTGCTTGATGAAAAGTTGTGAGTGATCAACTTCAGCTCTTGGAGTGTGAATACATGAAGGTTTGATCCAATCACAGAACTGGAGATGTCGCTGATAGAAAGCGGTGAACCGGAGTTGCTCAAATCCGAAAGTGACAGCCTCGTCGACGAAAATTGCTTTGAAACATGGCTCTTCCGCTTAGGGGGTGGTTTTTGTGCCTTGAAGCAACTGGGTAAGATGGTTCTCAATGTAATCTTGAAACCCATGATGTTTGGGTCTAAAAGACAACTTCTTGGTTAAGTTGGTGTTTGGATAATGAGAAAGTTAAGAGAGGATATATGATAAGATGGTGGAAATTATGCCTTATGGTCTAGAAGAATTGGGGGAAAGAAATCAAATAGCAACCCTCAATTTTTCTCTTATTTGCATATATATTCTTGGGATTTGGTGGATTTCCAATCTTGTACCACTAGAAGGATGATGGCATTGTTTAGGTAAATTTCTAATACAATGCACTTTTATAGTCTAAAGTCTTAGGTTTGTCTATGGGTTAGAGAGTAAAGTGACATAAGCCAAATGGCTTGACTTTGAATAGGTTAACAACAAACTTTCCTGGTGGTTGGGATTATTATTTTATTGAAGTACTATTAAATTGAGGACTGATGAATTTTGCTTTTGTTTAAAAATTTCTCTGACTTGTGTATGTTTTGGGGGAAAAAAATAGTATGTATGTATACGATTACCATTGGGAGATCGGATCATAGGAATGTATTCGTGGAGAGCCCTTTCCGTCGCGAGAAATCCAGAGGTATATTATATATCCTTTGGTTTCGTTTTCACGAGTTCAAAACTTCCCTTTGGATTACAATTTTATTTGCCCTGGTTTTATGTCCGATAGCGAGTTTGTTTACCCCAGTTGTTATGTGAGAAATGACAAATTTGTTTGAGTCCAACTGAGAATGACAGTAAAAATCTTCCGTTACCAGCACTTGAACCTGGCCAAAATGGAGACTCAGAATCCAAAGACTTCTTTATTTTGCTGGGTGAAAGATTGCAAATGAACCGTTTGGTAATCGAGTCAAGTTCGAGTTTAAGTTTTAGGCTCGTTTAATAAATGACTAGAGCTTAACACTCCAAAGCTCGGTTCAGCTTATTTTTATAAGTTTGGCTCGTTTATACAAGCTGACATAGGGGCTATCATCTAAACGAGCCGAGTTCAAACACAACAAAGCTTAGGTTGGCTCAGCTCGGCTCGGCTCGTTTTCACCCCTTGGTACTTACTTTATATTTTTTCTTCCTTTTAGCATAATGATACGTTTACATTAATTACATATATGACTGGTTTGCAACGAATCTAGGTGTGTATGAATATGGATTTAGGTAAGAATTTGTGAAAGGAAAAGAATAGTTTTTCACTAATTTTGAGTTTGTTTTCCTTTACTTTTTTTTTTGTTCTCTTAAATTAGTATTTCACAAATTCAAGATCAATGGAAGCCAACAACTTGCTCCCGGGAGTTGCGGCCGCAAGTCGACCCCAACTTCCCCCTCCTCTCCGAAAATATATGTGAGACCGTTTCTCCATATGACTGATATGCGCGTATCGCTAGACTCGACAACCGACTCAACTTGACAGTAATTTTAAAAATAAAATGATTGGATAACTATAACTCGTGGCAAGATGACCAGTGACTTCAAAAACTTTGATGAAGTTTAAAAAATAGAACACCATCAAATTCTTAAACTGACAAATAGTATAATTTATTTTGAAGAGGACAAATACTTATAATACAATCATAAATAAGATGTACTGTACATTTGGTAAGTCGTGGGAAACAAATAACGGTGTCAACCTTATTCTCTTTCCTTGAGGATTCCAAATACAACCCGGCTATGTGTACGTACACGTACATTTATGTACGCGCACGAACGCATCTGGATCGTCCATTTCAGGAATCGACGGTCCGGATTTTTAAAAGACTATAAGAGTTAAAAATCCGGACAGTCAAAAACACGCACGAACAGTTAAGATGCACCGTCCGTGAATGTTGCGTACGCACCCCGTGCGTACACATCGAATTTTTGTTCCAAATAATGTTGCTCGACTTTGAAACAGATAGAGCTTTCCTTCGAATCCTATTCTTATCAAACAAAAGTCTCCTCTGTTTGTTTGGTTGCGACTTGTTAGTTGTGTCTCTGGCTTATTTTCCCATTGTTAATGCCCAATTACCTAATCAGCTCAAATAAAAGATGTCGACCCACATAACGTCGAAGGGTTGTTGCAATGGTTAATTGACTTACTTCTGTGAGCTTACCAGCCGAAGGTCGAAGGGCCAATTTTTCTCAGTAGCAATTTGTCATTGGGGTCACCTTACCTCACGTACAAACGTGAATGAATTAGAGGGATTAGTCCAGTTCATCGGGAATTTCAGGTATTGTCATTACTGAAAAATGATGGTAAAATGAATTACAAACTTATAACCGAGGCTAGCTGGTTTGTCAATCAACATCACTCTACCGCAAATATTTCATATGCATTGCTGACTAAATGCACCATAGGCTTCTTCCGAGTCATTAATTAATCTTACGTCCACATATAGGAACATGGACGGAGCTAGGATTTATATGAGGCAGAAACGTAGAATTTAGAGTTCCACATTTACACATGGTTGTTTAATTTTTTTAAAGTTTTTTCTTACATAAAGTTTGATATTCATGCATTAAATCTAAAGAATAATGTTCTTCAAAAAAAATATAGTCACTTTCTCTACATATTGCGCAAAACATTTATATAGTGATACGTATTAAATAAGGATCCTGATAATGTCACGACAACAATTTATAGTGCCACGATTGTTTGATGTATATTGACCATTATAACCTCTTCAGTCAAAGACAACAGACCTCTCTCTCTCACTATTTGTCCTCAGCATTGTACCTTCCATCTTCTCTCTTCTTTGCTTCACCATTCCCAGCGTCGGCATACAGCAGCCACTTCTCGGACCCATATCCTCAATTTGACGGCTGGTCCACATAACCCACTTTTGTCTTGTTCTCGATCCTCTCACTTGAAAGCCAACCACCACGGCACCACTGGCCCCCGTTGAAACCCCCTTTTACAAATCCCATAACCTATTTCCTGCGTTTTCTCTCTCCATGCGTTGTTTATATTCGAAATCTTTCAATTTTTATGGGAACATTCAATTTTCAACTTTAACATATGTTGATTTGAAAAAAAGAGAGAGATTGACTATTGGAGTAGCGGTGGTAGTCTAATTGATCGATTCGATTCGACGATAATGGCGACAACGAAGAACGTCTCAGTGATTTTGCGGTAAGCGGGACGAAGAGTTTGGGTCCAATTGGTCACCTCAAACAGCCACCATCTGCGGTGGTGTTCTCTGGCGACCTCCCCCAGTAGAAAAACAGGAAGCATATCAGAAAGGGAGAACTAAGTTGGAGCTGGTGGCAGTCGATGAGACTCGGACAAGAGCGACGAGGAGAACTGTTGAAGGGTAATATTGTAAGACTGCATAAAGCATCGTGGCAGTAAACAATTTAGTCGTGGCATTATCACTGTCCATTAAATAAACAAGATTTATAGTTTAGTTAAGTTATATATATATAGGAAGAGGATCTTATAAGGGCTCCCTTACATAGCTTATGTAAGAGATTTTTCGTTCGAGATTGAATTTCGACAATCTGAACCGTTAGATGCGTTTAGAATGTGTTTTTAAGGTCCACCGTCAGGATTCGTAAAAAAAAAATACCCGGAAGGGCTTGATCCAAGCATTTTTCGATAAAAAAATGTATATGTACGTTTTTATCGAAAAATGCTCGGATCAAGCCCTTCCGGGTATTTTTTTTTTACGAATCCTCGCAATGGACCTTCAAAACATGTTTTAAACACGTTTTTATCGAAAAATGCTCGGATCAAGCCCTTCCGGGTATTTTTTTTTTTACAAATCCTCGCCATGGACCTTCAAAACATGTTTTAAACACATCTAACGGTTCGGATCGTCTCGGATCGTCAAAATTCAATCTCGAACGAAAAATCCCTTACATAAGCTATGTGAGGGAGCCCTTATAAGAACCCCTTCCTACCCTCAAAATATTTCTAAGCATATACATGAAGCGTAGAGATAGCAAAAAGCGGGTAGGGCTAAGGCCTACCTCAGCCTTTAATCGAATGACTCCGTTACTTGGTGCGTGTTAGCTAGCTGGTGACACCCTATATTACCAGGGAGAAACATGTGAAAAGGTCCAAAAAAAGGAAAGTAAATAAGAGACCGATCTTTCTTTGAAAAAATCGAACAAAGTAAGTAATTTTTTCTCACGTTTTTTCTCTCTAAATTGTTTATTTTTCTTTCATTTCTCAAGTTCCAAGCACACGCTAGACGCGTTTCGATTTCGTAAGAGAGAGAAAAAGGATCCATGCAGCGTCATGTGTGAAATAGATAAGATGGAATAAACTAAAAATATTTCGTGGGAAACATTCTAATTAGCCCGTCTAGATTAGGATTTCCTGGAATGGAATTGTTTGTTAGTTTTCATTGTCATAAACAAGTAAACAACCTGGTTTGCGAGACCAGCGGCATAGGAATAAGAAATTTCTCACAGGAGGATAATGTTATCCTCAGTACCAAACTCAAAATCAAAATGTTGCTAAAGTTAGCAATGTATGACCCAAAAAGTGCTCAGAATCAAAGTGCTCAGAATAATGTTATACTACTATCAGCTTGTGCTGAGGTGATGTTGTGGTGATAGTCTGTTCTCACCGATAGTAGCTATGGCTCAACCGGACATTCTACAGCGGGTCGGGAGCCTCTATGGTCACGTCCAAGGGGAGTTGTTACGCTGGTCGCCCCCACCCACCCTTTTTGCGGATCAAACAAAAACTAACCAAATTTTAGCCTTTGGATACTCAAAGTCGGCAATTTTTTCGCAATAAACAAATTTAATGGACCACACATCTCCTCAATTAAGTGCCCACCATTACACAAATACCTTCTCTCTATTTACTCTCCCCTTTTCAACAGTGTTTCAAAAAATATAAAATTGTATTTTGAAAACTGGTATTTTTTCGAAAACTGTTTTTTTTAACTGTTATTTTGAAAATTGTTTTTTTTTAGAACAGTTTTTTCAATTTTATTTTAATTTTTTCACAAAACTGTTAAATCTTTTCGCAAAACTGTTAAATAATTGGATTTTTTTATAGTTTGAAAAGGTGAAATGGTACTCGATTTTGATTATGCAATTGTGGACATCTACATTTTTAACTTTAGTCATCCTCTAAATGGATAATCAAAAGGTGACGTGACAACTTTTGATTATTCAATTTTGAGCATAATCAAAATCAAGTATAATCAAAATCGATTGTTAATTATATCACCTTTTCAAACTATAAATACAAAAATTAAAAACTAAATTATTTTAAAAACTATTTTTTAGTCAAAACTATTTTTCTTTTCAAAAACTTTATAAAAAAAAAACAGTTTCAAAAACAATTTAAACTTCTTTTAAAAAAAAGATGTTTTGCGAAAAAAAAATGTTTTCATTTAAAAAAAAAGAGAAACAGAAAATTTGCTTAAAGGCCATGTTTGGGGCTTGAAAGGGTATTAAGTCCAACCTAACTTATTTTAAGACCTTCATACATTTTTTTTTGATAGAAATTTTTTGATGGCTCAAAAACAATACTGGACAAAAATACCCTTGCTGAACCCCACCCACGCGCACCATGTGAAGGGATTTTGTGCGGGCAAAAAGCGCACCATGTGGTTGAAAGCGACAGCTCGTCACTTTGGAAGAGAGAGAAAGGTGGACATGACCCACACCTTTCAGACCCACCCCGTACAGCTGGTCACTTTTCCTTTGCTGTTGACCGACTCGCCTCTCTCTCTCTCTCTCTCTCTCTCATGCGTGGGTACTTGGGTGGGACAAGTTTAATTTTCTCTCTTCAATTCATGCGTGGGTTCAATTTAGGGGTGTAGGTTCTTTGAGGTAGGGTATAGTGGGTTTAAGTATTTTGGATTTAGGCATTTAGGGTGTATTTTCCAATTATAGGATTTTAGTGGTTAATGCACTTTCATAGGGTATCTTAGGGTTTTAGACACTTTCATAGGGTACCCTAGGATTTATGTTTATGCACTTTCATATGGTACCATAGGGTTTAGGTTTACGGTGCACTTTCCAATTAGTATATGATTTTAGTTGTTTAGGCACTTTCATAGGTACCCTAGGGTTTAGGTTTACACATTTTCATAGGGTACCATATGGTTTAGGTTTAGGCACTTTCGTTAGGTTTGGGGGTTTGGAAATTTTCATAGGATTTAGGGGTTTAGGCATTTTCATAAGGTTTGGGGGTTTTACGCATTTTCATGGGCTAGCGGGGGCATTTTTGGAATGTGGGGGTGATTTGTCCTCTTGGCATTAATAAATTAATTTGTGCCCTATTTCCATGCCTAACTCCTATACCATGTCCTTGTCGAAGGAAGACCTAAAGAGAAAATAGAGAGAAGGTTTTTGTGTAATGATGTGTGTATTTAATTGAATAGATGTGTGTCCATTAAATTTGGTTATTGTGAAAAGGTTTGTAGCTTTGAGTATACAAAGGCCAAAATTTGAGTACTAGTTAAAATGTTGGTAACTTTGATTATTTCATTTTGAGCACTTTTTAGGCCACACACACTGCTAACTTTAGCAACATTTTGATTTTGAGTATGTTTGGGGATAACCTAGGGCCGATTTTTCTCACAAGTAGGGCATCATTATTTATGGAAGGATGAGGTATTGTACTGCATCGATGCATTATGAGGTGTATATTCCAGCTTAAATTAATTTTTTCTCAGAATATTTTCTTTCATTCCACGAGTTCGAAACACACCCTTTGTTCCCCTGTGGTTTTGGTATATTTGGGTTCGATATTTTTGTTCTGCTTTTCTGAATTTTTATTAAATTCACGTTTTATTTTTTGTATTAAGTATCCATCTTGATGAGATGAGTCTAAAAAGTGAAATATTATAACCAAAAACAACAAAAAAAAATCGTAAATACCAAACAACTTGTTCTTTTTCCTCCAAAGTGTTGTCTTAGATGAACTTTTCTAAATTTCGGTCCACATTTTCATACTTCTTCAATTTCTCTTGCCGAAACAAATGATTAATTTCGAAAATTACGACGAAAAGCTAAAAAATTTAAAAAAGAAGAAGTTAAAAGTAGTAAAAAAAAAATACTTCAGGCCAAAAAAAAAATAGTGGAAACTCACGATCCACTCGATTTCGTGAGGGATAGGAAAAGGATGCATCCATGCGTCATGTGTGAAATAATAAGATGATGGAAGAAAGTGAAAAATCATTCGTGGGAACTTTCTAATTAGCGTGTCTAGATGGGAAAAAGACCGAAGACTATGGACTATGGAGTTTGTACCTGTACCGGTACTAGTAGTCCCCATGTTTCTTAATCTCCAATTTTTAATATGGAAAATGCGAACATATGGCCAGTCGGTATACGTAAGGTTGAAAAATACATTGAAATTGTTAGATGTGTTTGTGTTTATCGAAAAAAATTTATAAGAGTATGTGTAAATGTATTTGTGATTAACAAAAGGAGTAAATGTATTGAAAAATATAAAAGGTATACTAGAGTTTGTGTTTTTATTTTTATTTTTATGTATTTATTGTGTGTTTAGTGAGCATTGGATAGAGAAACCCTTTTAATCAAAATCTTTTCTGTTGTGAAAAGGATGCGCATCAAGTCGTCAAGGGACCGATGATAACGAAGTTAGAATCATGGGGTTGGTAAGGAAAGTTTGACACTGTGAGCGCTTAGATTAGGATTTTCTTTGAATGGACTTTAAAAATCGGGTATTTATTCAAGTTTTCATCATAGTGATAAACGACCTAGTTTGGAGACTAGAGGGCTGCTTGAAAATAGGAATAAGAGATTTGAGATATTTACGGTGCGTCAATACATGCAGTACGGGATGTAATATTACAGCTTAATAGGTACATATATAATGCTCTAAAGACTATGAAAGTGTGCTTTACATTTTGGTGGAATCGACCGCAATCAAAATGTGAAGATTTGAAAAGTTCAGTTTACAGGTTTCGCTCAACACTATAATTTGTACTAGAAAGATCAAGATGAAATCTCAATAGAATCTCACAGGAATGCAACCGCAATATATTGGCGTTCTACAAGATCCAATAATCAGGCCCCGTTCTACTAACTTAAAAAGTCAAAAGCCAACTATTACACTTTTCGAGACAGGTTATCCCCCTCACAATACATCACATAAAAAACAACAAAAAGCCAACGCGTTTTTCTAGCTCTCACATAAAAAAACCAAAAAACCAAAAAACTCAAGTTAGTGGCACACCCCCTCAATAAAACGGGACAAATTAAAACGAGGTCGTTTCGTCGCTCTAAAACACGTTATTAAACAAGTACAACCACCTTTAATCCTTTTTGTTAAGACTTTACCCTTTTTGTGTATTTCTTGTCTTGGTCATTGGTCAGTACTAAATACTTATAGTCACATAATACTGCAAAATGGCTTTCGCTCCCACACTCAATCTTCGTTCTGCGCTCGCGCTTTCAATTTTCGCACTTGCAAATTTTAGTTGTCTGGGAGGCTTGGGAAAGACCCTTTCAAGCTCCCGTCCGCGCTCCCGCGCTAACACCCACCCGCACATTATGTAAATGATGACCCGGAAACAAAACAAGTATGAAATAAGTACAGTTAAAATCGAGACGGTCCAAAATGGCATCTGGGTCATCATTGAGTTTGAAATATAAACAACAAGAAGAAATGTGTAATTCTGTTGTCTAAACAAGAAAATCACCAAATTAAATTTGAATTATTGCAGTGGGAAGGTCCACTTTATCAAACGATCAAAAATTTGTTGCTACTCCATTATGACATTAATTTTTTTGACCACCTAGGATTCATCGAACCTGTGTATCTATATTTACACAACCCGGCAGTAAGAAAATGAACCCTGTTTTCCTTATTCCAGCCCACGTCCACATTAAGGTCTGCTTCACTTTTTGGCACACCAATTTTCTCTGTTTCCCACAACAAATTCTGCATTGAAATGATCTCTCCAAAACTATTTTGTCTTTTCATTTTTAGCTACCGAAACTGGATAACTCAGTGAGAGAATATTGTCCTCAGTACTACGCAATCATCTGTCGGACCACATTGCACCAATGTCGTCGCTAAATTTATAGTTACGCCATGTGCTCTAAGCGCTAAAGAATAGGCTTCGCTCTACCAAGCAACTATAGAGGACTTGAAACCTAAATATCAAGCGAGAAAATCAAGTACTTATCTACTAAAACAAATTTTTTTCCTAGATTGTTCGGGTCAGTTTACGGGCATCTACTGAACCAACCACTTCGAGCATGTACAAGAGCCTCTCTATTTGCATAGATTTAGGTAAAATAGAGATTAACCCTCACAAATTGCCCCTGCAGGATAGCAATCCAAGTAGGTATTATAAATTTGGTACAAAACTTCGCCATAGTAAGCGAACGATTGTTCACAAGCAAACCACTTTGTTTTTTAATTGTTTTCTACTTGCGTCTCTCTCTCTCTCTCTCCCCCCGCCTTTTAAGTGTTCCTTTCTAACATGTGTATATTATTATAAATAAGTAATATTTTAATAAAAAAATGTAAAATTAGTATTGGCCGAGCTGTGTGTAGATAAAATGAAAATTGTGCACTATTCACCCACTTTTTTTAGAAGAGCTGATGTACTTGCCCACGGGGGCGGACACAGGGGGGGCCAGGGGGTGTTTGGCCCCTGCACTCCCCCAATTTTCTTTCTATTTTTAGTGTACTTTTAGATTTTTTTGTAATATTACTAAAGAGTGGTCCCTGCAAAATTAGCATTCATGTGTCCGTCACTGCTTGCCCACTGCCCACTGCTGAGAGCCTGAAAATGGTTAACTTTTCGTGGGTGGCCATTCAACAACGGGTATAGTACATTGAAAAAAAAAACTGCAAAACAAAGGAGAGAGAGGTGGAGTGGTACTGTTGAAATCAATTGGGTTCGTTGCTCAGTTGATGTCAGCCCAGTTGTCTAGTGACTTATTGAAGTCCAGCCCAAATTTTTAAGGAATGTCATAGCAGGACATCAAATGGACCTAGAATGGTGGCCCTTCCATGTAGGCCCATACTCAGTTTCTGGAGGAGGCTGATACGGGGATAAAATTACCTAAAGCATTATGGGAAAAGGGACATTTCAAAAAGTTTGTTTGCTAAAAGCCTAAAACTTTCCGTTTCAAATAGTGCTACCGTATATTTTTTTGGGTAACAAACAAGATCATCACCGGCATGCAATTTGGGACAACACAAACTTACCTGGAACACCTGCACGATAAATGATACAAGCGTTATCGACAAGAGTCGAACAAATACATCGACAATAACAATCGTTAATGCAGCTGGACTAGGTACCCTACTGAGAATAGGCAACTCATAGTAGGCTAAAATGCAATCTACAAGCGATATTTTGCTTGTGACGATCTCCATAAGAGCATCCATATCAGGGTAGCTAAAACCCACTTTTAGGCAAACCAGCGAGGAAACCCCTCAAAACACACCAGAAATCAGCCTCGCTACCTGGACGCCATGGTTTGCCGCTGCTACAGCACCTCGCTACTTCACGTGAGGTACTGTTCACCGGTAAGGATTATTTTAATTGTTTCCCTGCTGCAATTTTTTTGGCTTTTTCTTCGCACCAGATGATTTAGCTTTTAGGGTTTCTCATATATATCTTCATCTCTTGGTTGTTCGATGCTGTCTTGACCTTTCCAACGCCAATCTTCCAGGTATATTCTCCTTCTTCAATTTC
>JAXBDA010009221.1:0-13012 GCA_036023075.1 Gaultheria prostrata
TCAAAAGTGTCCAGGTTGAACGAAGAAAACAGAGGGCATTCAGTTGTGGCTTTTCCGACGCATCACACCAGGGTTCGACTTCAACCCTCGTCAAATATTAAAAAGCACATAACAAGATCATAATATATTTAGGAAAAGTGGGTAAAAGTTAATCTACCTCTCCTCCGAAGTCTAAGCGTAAAAATAGGATTTTTGGCGAAAACACGTGAACAGAAAAGATGACCGGAAGAGAAGGCCACGGGGTGGCGTTGAGCGGCAGGAAAACTTCTTCTCTCTCTCTGAAACTTCTCCTATTCTATCTCTCTTTCTCTCTATCAGTATTGTTTGTATGGTGTAAAAAAAATAACAAAAGGAAAGCATAATTATAGGAGAAAAGGGAGACAATGGAGTAAATGTTGGGATGGGAATCTGTGAGGGAAATGGGAGATGGCAGAAAGAGTAATTGGGCTGGGTTGCAGGGAAGTAAAATTGGGGTGGTGGGGTGGTCAGTCGATTCTGGAGGGATGAGAGTGGGGAATTGAATTGTGGTAATGGAGGGAGCAGAGGGAATACTGTATTAGGATAAATAGGTATATACATAAATGTGTATATGTGTACTTTATGCATGATGGAGAGCACGTATGTATATACAATACACGTTTAATATTTAATCATTAAAATAATCTAGGAGCTTAGGAATTAATAGCTTATTAGAATCAGTTAAACATGTTTCAAAATAAAAATAATTCAAAATTTTACTTTAAATTTTTGGATTATTACACTAAGAGAAAGCAATTTTATATTTAAACCTCCGATTTTTGATAAGTCTAAATATGTTGCATGTGCTACATCTATGTTTCCTGGTGCAAATAGTGTTGAACCTAACCGTGGGAATATAAGTGATATTTCGGACAGTGAGGATAAATATGATGTGGAAACTATGGCTTTATTGGCAAAAACCTTTAAATGGACTTTTAATACAAAACCTAGTTTAGCATTGGTAACCAAGTTAAAGCAGTGTGAGAAAGAGAAAAGTGATGCTTTGCATGAACTTGATTTGCTTAAACGAAAAAACAAAAACCTTGAAAATGACATGCATAATATTTTTGAGACTAACAAACTTCTTGAATTGAAAGTAGCAAAATTGCAAGTTGATCTTGACAAGACCAATGCTACTTTTAAGAAATTGAATGCAGGTTCACAAGCTTTAAATGACGTTTTGTCATCTCAAAAGATGTCATCGGATAGAGGTGGACTTGGGTATAAAATAAACGAATCTTCAAAGTCAAAAGCAGGAGGAAAAATGATATTTGTCAAGCCGAACAGCAGTGCACCCACTACTCCTGTGGCTAACGAAGTCGGGTCACCCATCAACGAGAACGGTGTCAAAAATGCTCACACAAAGCCTCCGAAAGTAAAGAAACAATGTGCGATGGTTAAAAATACTACCCCCAAGCGTGGTGAGGTAAACTCTTTTATGGTTAAGCCCACTTGTCATTATTATGGTATTAAGGGCCATATTAGACCTAATTGCTTTAAGCTTCATGAGTCTCATAATAGAGATAATTATGATGACCTTATTAAGAAGAAACCTAAACCTCAATATAGGAAATTGCATTTATCGCATACTTTTCATACACATCTATCACATTCTCATGATTCTATCAAGTTTGTTCCTACGTGCCATTTTTGTGGAGTGAAATGTCACATTCGACCTAATTGCTTTAAACTTCATGGGTATCCTATTGCTTCACACCATTAGCACCATGTTAATAATTATGGGTGTAGAACCCAAAATTCTCTACGTTGGATGGCTCCACATAGACAAAATATGAATGTAAATCTTAAACACAAGCATAAATTTTTGGAAAAAGTTGAAAAGGTCAGGAGGAGGGTTATATGGGTGAGGAGGTCGGACTTGAGACCTCGAGGGAATATTTCTACGAACCCTCTAGATGATATTGGATCATCCGGAGGAGTTGACCTTGCTTTTTGAAGCTTGAATTTGGTTCCATAGTCTATGTTGATCTACATTGCTTCTATTGCACCTAGTTCTATGGGTTAAGTCATTTTATTTAGTTTCCTTACTGCTCTAGTTTAGTATCTTTTGTTTATTTCTTTCTTGTCATTGATTTTATATGTTCATATTGAGAAAAAAAAATTCAAATATTTTAAAATCCTCTAAAAATATTTTTTTGTCGCTCTGTGGATGCCTCGAAGTTGAGTTTGTTGTTATGGGATTTGAGCATCTAAACATCTTTGATAGTGCTTGTGCATCTTATTTAAGTTCTTTCTTGTGATGTATTTGGGAGTTAAATGTGTCATGTCACATCTCTCTATGATCTCCACATAGTACACGTGAGAGGTAGATAGATTTCGTGTTGAGGCATGTAATATCTCATATACCTTGCTAATCTATCCTCTGTACTCCCTCGACGATTGACCTTGAGCAATTTCGTTAGATTTGAGGACACGGTGTCTCTTATAAAAAAAAGGAATAAAGGATATTTTAGTTTATAATGCTTATCCGGGCGTTTACTGAAGTAACCGGCTTCATTCGGCTTACCAGTTCGGACGGTCGCGTCAAAAATGTGAATAGACCTTGTGAAGGCATTTGTATTGGGCCACTTGCCAAGTAACCAGATCCATTCGGCCCTATCCAGTTCGAACGTTCGCGTCAAACGGGAGTGGGTTAAAAGAGAATACATTTTTTTTGGGTACGAAAAAATATTCATTAGTTGAGGGGGAGTTAAAAAAAAAATTCATTGGTCAAGGGGGAGTTTAAAAAAAAAAAATCATTGGTTGAGGGGAGTTTATGCGAGATTTATGAGATGTAAAGTGTATCGATTGTTGCTTGGTTTGACTTCGTGAGGGGGAGACAATTCGGCAGCCTAGGGTCACATGATGCTTCCTGACGTGTTTCACACATTTACCAATGTCATAGATTTAATTGTCATGGAGCATTTAATTCTTCAATATATCCTTGATTGGTCTTATTTGTTTTGCCCATGTATGTTAATTATGTTTTGCATCTTGAGTCTTATAACCTCGTGCTTCTACCTAAGTCAATTTGATGCCATGTTACATGATTTTAATGTTCAATTTAGTTTCACGGCTTTGTCGGATCACACTTTTTAGAGTTTCTAGTTTTTCATCAAAGTGCTTGACCGTTTTCAGTTTGTGCTTGAGCATGTTGGGCATCTCCACTGTTTTTTTTAATCCTCCTAGCACTTGAAAAATGCTTGAGCACTCTATTAAGCATTTCAACTGTTTTTTCCTTTACTTTATGCACTCTCTTGTTGCTGGGATATGCATGTGTTTTTTTTTTTTAAAAAGGGAAACAAAAAGGGAAACCAACATGGCTAAAAAGGGAAGAGTTTGTTTTGAATTATCATTTCCCCTAGCTTTTTTTTTGTTGTGATAACCCCCCTAGCTATTACCTCATGAGTTCATCCCTAGGCATCGAATCGTACGGCTAAGAGACAAAAGTTACTACTACTACTACTTTTTAATCCGGTGAAGCCGCATACATTCTAACACACCCACTAGGGTTTTTAACACTAGCTGCACCTCCCAGATCCTCTTCCGCTCCGTCTAGGGTTTTCAGACCCCTCCATTTCTCTCTAGTCTCTCACCTCTTCACTCTCTCTCTAACTTATTCCAGTTGTAAGATCTAAATTTATGGAGTTAAGCAAAAATTAGGGTTTCGTGGTTTCACCGCCGTACAATAACATATATCTATCGATCGATACTGAAAAATGGCGACCACAAACCTGTTCGATCTGCTCGCAGACGATGACAACGACGACCCGAGTCAACTCATCGCTGCTCAGCAGCAGAAAATCGTCGCGGCGCCGAAGAAATCGGCTCCGGCTGCGGCTCAGTCCGCCGCCGCCGCCACTCAGCCGGCTAAGCTACCGTCCAAGCCTATCCCTCCGTCACAGGCTGGTAATCTATCTGATTGACACGTGTTTTTTTAATTCCTATAGATGTATTCGTTTTTGTTGGTGATTTATCAGTACAGTGATTGTATGTGTGTATTTGTGAGTTTTCTGTATCCGTATTTGTATAGTTCGTCAGAAATTTTGGAAATGAAATAGAGCAAGGTGGCCGCAGAATATTAGCTAGCTCAGGGTGACAAAAATGTGTAGAGAAAAACTTGGTACTTGAAACCCTATTGGAATGAATATTTTTTTGGTTGAAAACTTATCGGGCCTTGTTTGTTTTATTTTATTTTATTGAGTTATATGATCTACTTATTCAAGAAATCAAATTATATGCAAAAAAGTAGTATATAAAAAAGTCAGCCCATTTTGTATCCAGGGCTTTGCTTAAACCCCCTCAAACACTAGTGTCACCGCCCCTGAAATAGAGGTGGTCTAGGTGGGGTTTGAAAGGTTTAGAGGTTTAGCGTGGAAGTTTGTGCCTCCTTGAATGCATGTGTAGGTGTTGGTTGACAAGAAAATAGAGGGCATAAAGGAAAGATTTTGGTTTCAATTGTTTTGTTTTGTTGTTTTCTGTAGTATTGGATTGGCAGTTAAGACTATCTCCATTGATGTAGTAGTGCTAAGCAGTTCTGCAACTGACACTCATTCCAGCTGTTTACTGTGCTAAAAATAGCATGACATGGGTGCAAAAAAACACAGCATCGTGCTTATTTGGGGTTCACAATAGAAGATACTGCTACACATCAATTGAGCAGCTTTAGAAGATACTACTGCACATCAATCGAGCTTCCTCTTCTTTCTTTCTTTCTCATGGTCTGCGAGCATTTAGTTTTAAAATGCTGACTGGATTTAATGTTTGTTTTGGATGAGAATATGTTGAAATGTTGTTAGCTTCCTTTAGATGCTTGTGGAAGTTGTAGTCTTAGTTTTTAGTGGGTCGAGGTTCGAGTCTTTTGTAATTGATTACCTTACAAGGTCCATATGTGGTGTTTTTTGTTCCAATAATGATATATACACACACTTTCAACCACACACCCTCTCACATGTGGTGGGGCCCACACCATGTGGGACCCACAGTGGGCCCCACCACATGTGAGAGGGTGTGTGGTTGTGTGTGGTTGAAAGTGTGTGTATGTATCATTATTGTTTTTGTTCAGTTATGTGGCAGGTTTGTTTTATTTCTGTAGATTCTGAAATGGAAGTCTTTCATACATAGTTCTACTGTGAAATGGGAGAATAACCTTTCTGGTTGTTTTTGTGCTTTCTTTTGGTAAGCACTTTTGAGAGTCTACTTCAAGGAAAGCTCACAAATGACGAATCACTTTTCACTTTACCCATAGCTCATAAGACTAATAGCTAGCTCTCAAGTTATAAATATGGTTGGAAGTGTTTTTTGAAGCATTTCTGTGTTTACTCCAGCAATTATCACTTATAGATTGTGAATTGCAATTTTTTCCATTTTGTCTTAAAAAACGCAACAAAGCAAACTTTGCTGTGTCATGTGTGTGATTTTCAGATTTCTTACTGTTAATTTGACTCTGTTTCTTTTGTTTTGTTTGGGTACATGGTGGAGCAGTGAGGGAGTCAAAGAATGACGCTCCGCGTGGAGGGGGTCGTGGTGGTGGACGTGGATTCGGCCGTGGACGTGGTGGAGGTGGAGGTGGATTTAATCGAGAGAGAGATACAACTAATAATGAAAATACTTTTGGCAGCGACAATGACTTTGGAGGGTACAAACCCACAGAAGAAAGAGATGCTGCCAAGTTTTCCGAAAGACGAGGAGGATATGGTGGCCCTCGTGGTGGTTTCCGTGGTGGTCGTCGTGGTGGTTTCAGCAATGGTGAAGCTGTGGAAGGTGAACGTATACGGAGGCCATTTGAACGTCGTAGTGGCACAGGACGCGGGTAGGTATCCTTAGTGAAACAAATTTGATTGTAATTGGTTCCTAAAGTATTTATTCCATGTATAACAGATTTGTAATTTGTGTTTGTATTTTGCTTTCATAATATTGTTTGGTGCTTGCAGGAATGAAATCAAGCGGGATGGTGCGGGTCGTGGGAATTGGGGAGCTCCCACTGATGAAGTTGCGCCGTGAGAACCTATGTCTCAACTTTTAGCTTTTGACTGGAGCTAGTAATATTGTGTACATTACTTAAGTTAATGAGCTGACACTAGCATGTACTGTACTTATCAATTAAACCTGTTGCTTTCTTTGCATTTAGGGAGACTGAAGAACCTGCTACTGAAAATGAGAAGAGTGTGGATGCTGAAAAGCCGCATCCTGAAAAGCAATCGGGAGAGGAAGATGCTGGAGATGTCAACAAGGAGAATCCTGTGAATGAGCCTGAAGAGAAGGAGCCTGAGAATAAAGTGAGTATCTACTTAAAGATTACAGTTACATAGTTTCTGAAAGTATGTAGGGAGAAAAAACGAAACTTTTAAACCTACGACTATTTTTGTCTTGGGATAAGAGAAAGTGAATTCTTCTCTCTCAATCTTTTTGCGAACTTCAGCTTGTTCATGCTGAGCGATATTAAGTGTGTGCATAATTGGGGGTTTTGAGAGGGCTAGATGAGTACAGACCTAACCTTTGGCTTTGTATGCACATTGTGGTGGCCCTTTTGCTAAAGATCTTATGACTGCTGTGTTCTAGTCTAGAAATAGAGAAAAGAGAAAAAACTTCTATTCTTCTTAACCCACAACCTTGAGGTTAATAAGCTGAGCTTTAACCACTGAACCAGTGGCCCCCATTTAAATTGGATGTTCACTGAATCATCTCGTAATTCCTCTACACTTTGTGTGCTTGTGGTGTACCTTTGGATCTGATAGCTGACACGTTATATTGACGCCGTGCTGTTCTCAATGTAAGATGATTTGTAAAGATGGGTGAGATCTCCCTCCACCTTTACCAAGAAAAGAATTCTCTACCGTAATTGAATGCAGAAACTTTTAGCATCAGTGGGGGAATGTGTGTTGAATCTATCTTGATACTGCAAGTTGTGTGTTGATGTAGTTTTGTAATATTGGATCGCAGTTGTAATGTTCCTATTGATATGCAAGCTTAATGTGTTGTGCGTTCATTTAAATCAGAGCAAATTCCAATGTGTATGATGGAATCAAATTCCTCCTGGTTGTTAACCTATTCAATGGTAGTCAATTATGTCGATTATTCCAATTCATAACAGGAAATGACTCTGGAAGAGTATGAGAAAGTACTCGAAGAGAAGAGGAAAGCTTTGCTGGCACTGAAGACCGAGGAAAGGAAGGTTTCCATAGACAAAGATTTGGTATCAATGCAACTGCTATCAAGCAAGAAGAGCGATGAAGAAATCTTTGTGAAATTGGTGAGTCCGTTGACAACGTTATGCTACTCCTTTTAAGTTGTTTAATATGTCAGAAGGCCTGTAAGCCAATATTTTCATTGTTTTCGTATTTGATTGATTTCAGGGTTCTGATAAGGATAAAAAAAAAGATGCTGCTGAAAAAGAAGAGAAAGCTAAGAAGGTATGCCTGCCAAATGTATTACCTGGTGTCTTTTAGATCGAAAATGCCAAGAGTACCAAAATAATGGGGTACCGAAAATATACAATGGCATGCAGGGCCCACTTTTTGGTCCCGCACGAACAATTCGGCCCATTCAATAGTTTTTCGAATGACCCTACAAAAATTCAGCTCAATTGGATATGCGTAAGTGGGTGATCCAAACTTCAAGTTTTCATTCAGAATTCAGGATCTTGAATTTTGAATGAGAAATTGGAATATTGGATAACCCACTTAAGCATCTCATTGAGCAGAATTTTTTATAGGGTCATTCGAAAAATTATTTTCAAATTATTGAACGGTTCGAATTGTTCGTCATTTTCAGTGCCCCATTATTTCGGTACCCATAGTCGGGTCCCTTTTATATATGTATTTTTTTTGGTGCAAGTCCCTTTTAGATATGCGGCATATGCCTGTGGTGCTTGTAAATTTCCTGGTTTGAATACATATTTAATATTCTGAGTGCGGCTGCTTCGCCTTTGTGTCTCATCATCAATGTGATCAATGATTGTTTTCTGTTTCTGATTTACTCTTCACACTTTTCGAAATGGAAGAAAAAAGAAGATACCCTCAGTCATATATTTCATATTATTGTGAATTTCATGTCTCGTCTCCCTTGATTTTGTTCAGTGAAGCAGTATTCTGAATGTTTGTTACCTTATACCTACTAAATTAATCTGTGCCAAGTGTATCTATATGATTTGTATTCGACAATCTTGTGGGTGAACGTTTTTGTTGGATGCAGTCTGTCAGCATAAACGAGTTTCTGAAGCCTGCTGAAAGTGAAAGGTACAATGGCTCGGGAGGTCGTGGCAGAGGTGGTCGCGGTCGTGGTCCAAGAGAAGGTTTTGGTGGCGGTGGCAGGAACATGTCTTACCATATGGCTGCCCCAGCCATAGATGATGTTGGGCAGTTCCCTTCCTTGGCTGCCAAGTGAGGGTTGGCCCTTCCTTTCTGAATTGCTTTGGTTTTTCCGTTTTTTTGGGATTCTTATGATCTCTTGAGGGCTTGTGCAAGGCAGGATATCCACGAGAATAATGTTGTTCCTGTACTACAGTTATCATAAACTCAAAGTCCAACGAGTGTAAATTTAAGACGCGTCTCTGTGGATTTAATGCCTGTTCTTGGTGTCTTCAATTCTGACTTTCATGGATACCCTTTTGTATTAGGACTGTAGGAGCATTTTTATTTTTGGGATTATGTTTGTTGAATCAGTTTTGATATTAGAGTCATTGAGACCAATTTTGGTTCGTCGTTGCATTGGAAAATTTGATCGAGTTTGATGAATATTTTAGTCTGCAGTATCTGTGATGGGTGATGAATCTCCATTTTATATTGTGTAATTGTTGATGTTGGCATATTTTTGCCTGAGAAAATTTCGAAAATAAAAAACCCTGAACTACCTCAATGTCACAAACACTTAACTTCCATTTATTTCAATTAAACACCTGAGCAGCTGATCTTAATTGCCGTTACTCCCTCTGTCCCAATTTTTTAGTCCCTCGTCCAACCCTAACCGGATAGAAAATCGATTATATCTTTCAATCGATAATGATTTTTATATCCAATATGAATCTTGTTTGATAGATCTCGATGAAAACTATTAACCAAAATTTTTAAAATCACTTAAAACATTATAGACTACAAAGATATAACACATTGAAAAGTGGCACGAGCTCCCAAAAGTGACTATAAAATTGGGACGGGGGAGTATTAAATTTGGCACCTAGTGTCGATTTCTGTACATTTTGCTAACGGAGAGGGCGCAGCTGGGAAGTTTGGACGCTAATATGGCATTTTTTACATGGAAGAATCAAAATAAACAATGAGCATTTTATGTGGAGAAAAATGAGCATGATCAAAAAACTTGACTGTACCACTCACGACACTCAAATCCTGAATCTAGAAATGCTTCTTGCCTGCTCTCAATTTCCAATGCTTGACACGGTTTGCCGGTGCAAAGAGTGGTGCCCGCCTCATGAAGAAGCCATCTATGCCAGCCACCACCTCACGCCCCCTCATGAAAATCCCAAGAGCTGATGCAAAAATTATGCAAATACTCACGCTCTAACTGCCTAATTTCAAGTCAATTTAGAAGAAATCTTGAATTGAATTTGAGAAAGAAGACGCAATTAAAAAGAAAAACCAAATGCTGATACAAGAATTATGCTAGTACTTCTATGAGGAATGACTTTTGGCTTCCATCATCATTCCCAATTGAGCTGAATGCTAGATATTTGATGATACTTCTCTCAGTACTTCTCTTCCTCTCAGAGTTGACAAACTTTTCTTACCTGGTAAAAAAGAATGGAATGCAAACCTTATTCTCTCTCTTTTTTGGGGATGCTCTAAGGACGGAGATTTTGGTGTTAGCTATGCTCTTCTCGTCGCTGTCAAACACCACTCCTATTCTTCTACTACCAGCTATTTTGTACGATCTTTTAGGCCAAACTTCACTTGGAATTTCATCTGGTCTTGACTCATTCCCCATAAAATGCAGTTTTTCTTATGGCAATTGAATCACGAATGCTAACCTGTGGGTGATCTCTTAGTAAGCCGAGGTTGGAAAGGGATCTCTATTTGCCATTTTTGTGAACAAAGTCCGGTTCACCTTTTTCTCCAATGTGATTTTGTGAGGACCCATTTGGTTTGGTGTGGATTTAGGGATTTGCGAACTTCAACTCCTAAATTGAAATAAATGGAAGTATGAGTGTTTACGAGACATTAGGGTATAAGTACAGGGGTTTTCTAAAAATAATTTTCCTTTCTTGTCAAAAGTAACATTGTGCAATTGTTGGTAGGGAAGAGAAGCGGAGATGCCTATATTCACTCACTATATTGGGACCCCAAAGAAAAGAGATTTACTCGGTCATTTTACACTCTACACCAGGTCCAGCTGACCAATTTTCAAACCCTATCCTAGCAGCTGGGAGCCTGGGACCATAGTTGGCTGAAGTGGTTGGCCGGTGATGAAGACTTGAGACTTAGTGGTTTATCTTCTTCTGGTTCAGTTCGAAACTTTTTAAGTGACATCCGTTCTTTTGATGTCATTTCATATGGGATTTTATCTCAGACTAAAAATAGGGCCTTTCGCTGGTGGAAGTAGAGATTAGTTTTAAGAAATTAGTCGAAATGCACATAAATTGACTCAAAACATAATGAACAATAAAAAACACAAAAGCAAATGGAACCACGTCGCTTCAGATTGACAAACAACGAAGCACAAGGCAAATGGAGACGCGTGCAGATGGATTAAGGTGAAGATTTTGGTTTCTGAGTTCAGTTCAAGATCTGTTCAGGCGTTCAGATCAAGAGAGACGGGGTTCCCCAGTGATGAGATTTTACTCATGAAAAAATGAACTGAGGTCGCCATACTCGGCTGCATCACCTGATCTACAAATAGTGGTCAAGTATGACGCAGAAAACCAAAACTAGCCAGCATTAGGTAAAGAAAAACGCGACACCAATCTACCTTCCAAAGAACCAAAGATAATAAATCCGGTAAAATTCCTTCCATAATTGTGATGATTCTATTTCGCAATGAAGAGCAGAACACAAGAGAGACGGAACAAAGACAACTTGTGCTTTCCACCGATATTCCTACTTTGTACAAAGGTATGGTCTTTAAAATTGAATGTATAGAAAGAATTGAGGTTTTTAAGAGTACAGAGACAACAGACAAGCAAAGCAAATCATGAGGAACCGTCTTCGTTGAATAAACACCTGTTTTCAAATGCCATGGTGAAGACGAGTAAGAGGCATAGATAGTAGCCACCAGGTACTGTTGCCATTCAAGTAGAGCAGCAACCTGAGTTTTGGTTGACAGGCTGTCCTCGGATTTGAACTGTTGGGGGCCTGGCATTGTTCATTGCTGGTTGGCTTGCCATCCTGTAAATACAGCGCAATTACAATTACAAATACAGGTATTAGAAAATTCTAATAGTAGGTTCAATGCTTAATGCTTGAATTTCGTCCGACTGTCTTCGAATAATGGATTCATGGAGGCATTTGCGGAGGGAAAGCAAAAGTCAAGGAAACGATATAAAAGATTACAAAAATAACCGGCTACAATTATTTCCTTGCTTTTCCAATTCAGTATAACTCTCTCGATGAATCCCATAGCGAACCCATGATCCAAAGACAGCATTACTAAGCTGCCCCAACATAGCATTAACATATGTTACCGGTTCTTGATCTCAGCAGCCATGGCCATGAAAGCCTGTTCTACATTGGTGGCATCTTTTGCACTTGTTTCCATGAAAGGAATACCAAGTTCATCCGCAAATGCCTGACAAATAAACGAGTAGGAAGTCACATCAAGATTACCTTTGCGGTCTCAGACGGCACCAAGTTTACTACTAGTATATTGCAAGTTACATCAAGATTACCTTTGCAGTCTCAGACGACACCACCTTCTGTGATGTGAGGTCGCACTTGTTTCCAACTAGAAGCTTGTTTACGCTCTCACTTGCATAGCGGTCAATTTCGTTCAACCATTGCTTGACATTATTGAAACTCTCTTGATCAGTCACATCATAAACTACCTGCCAACAAAACCACATGAATTTAACTCCAAGAATAAAATGCCAAAAGACAATTGAGTGCTTACTGCTTACAATAATGCCATGTGCACCACGATAGTAACTGCTGGTGATGGTCCTAAAACGCTCTTGCCCAGCAGTGTCCCACTGCATGTCCAGAAATAAGAAAGGTAAGAGTGAGCAAAAATGATGGTAAGAAAAAAGTTTCGCACCATGTTCAAAAAGACATCACAGCACACTCAGTAATAGATAAAAAATATTTGACATAATAATTGGCTGACAATCTCAAGAGGTGAATTATCTGGGTTTAAATCCATCCTTCCAAGTGTTTACAGAAGTAAGCATTCTTTACGAACAATTATTGCCCCAAAGAAACTAAACTTTCATTTGCATTCCGTAGTTGGACAAAGACTCACAAAGGTTCCAATCAAAAGCATGGTTAAAGCCGCAATTTACAGTTCATAAACAGGACAAGCCAATTACACTATTAAAACTTACAATCTGTAGTTTAATGGTTTTCCCATCTTGCTCAACTGTGCGGATTTTCTGCATAGAAGAACATAATACTAAGTACTACTTCACTCTTATGCAAGGATAATCCATAGACACAAACCATAATAATGAAGGAGATTGCTTACGAAGTCAACTCCAATAGTGCTAATGTAACTTTCCAGATACGAATCATCCTGTTGACAGAAATTTAAACCTGGTTACTCAACTTGGCATCCGCTTGGAGACTGGGAAAAAATGAACGCTAAAGATCACATCAAGACAAGCAGAGCTATTAAAACATGTTCAAGAATTACAGAACTGTTTGTGGATGGTGTTGCACAACGGGTCTTGTATGCCAAGTGGTACCTACTAGGTATCTCAACCACTAAGAGCATCCTCATCAGGGGAGGCAAATGCCCCTGATGGGTATTTTGTTGAGCCAAAAGAGAAAAATGACCCCAAAATCAGCCTCAACAAATTTTTTGCAAATTGTAACTTTGCTACAGTAACCCG
>JAXBDA010009222.1:0-13012 GCA_036023075.1 Gaultheria prostrata
AAAAATGACCGGAAAGGGATGAATCCGAGCACTTTTTCATAAAACTTTATCTACGGCTTGTGTGAAAACCTGCTCGGATGAAGCCCTTTCCGGTCATTTTTTTTGGTGATTTCTCGCGGGTACCCTTAAAAATGTGTTTTAAACACATTGAACGGTTCAGATCATCAAAATTTGATCGGGAAATGAAAGTCCTTATTTTATTAAGTTAATATATATATATATATATATATATATGGGTCCGATCCGTGGACACTAATTTTACACTCCTCTTTTGACACTCCATCTCAGCCTTCGAAACCAAGGGCTGAGATTAAAACTTAAAACACCTCCCCTTCTCACGTGCTCTCACTCTTTCTCTCTCTCTCTCTCCTAGAATCCTAGAAACACCCCTGTTTTTTTCAACCACTCCGGCAGTAGCCATGGCCGGCAAACCATGGCCGGCGAACGCTTCTTCCATTGAAGCACTGCAATTAACATAACCCATGGAGACAGAAGAGATTATCATCAGAGATTTTATTTTCATCCAATCAAAGCGATTGTCATTTGAGATTTTATTTTCATCCAATCAAAAACTTTATTTTATCCATATTCTAATCATATTTTGCACAACCTTGAAATTAGATCTAGCACCTTTGGTTCCATTAATATCAATTAATTGAAGCCGTGAGTTTAGATCTACCACATGCATTTGGTTCCATCAATTACGACGCTTCAATCCAAACCCCTCTCATAGATGATCAAGCTCAATCCACACCACCAGACAACTCCCCTCAGCTTCTCTCTCCTGGCTTGCCTTCGTCGTCATCGGAATCGCCGTCCCCTTCCTAATTACCGACTGCGAGACGTACGAGATTAGAGTTTTCGAGCCCGAAATTCTCCCAAGTGCTTCTCGCTGCGGTTTCTCTCCTTTGCATTTCGCATACTCTGCGGAAGTACGGCGTGAGGAGGATGCTAATCGTGGATCGGTACCGCAGCCAGCCGCGTGGTCCAGTTTCGCGACTTGTGTATACACCAGATTTGGGTGTGTTTTAGGAGGGAGTATAAGTGGGAGGAGAGAGAGGGGGAAGGCACATGAGAAGGGAAGGAGGCTTTTTAAGTTTTAATCTCGACCGTTGGTTTCAAGGGTTGAGATGGAGTGCCAAAAGAGAAGTGCAAAATGAGTGTTCACGGATCCGCACCCTATATATATATATATATATATATATATATATATATATCCTTTTCTGATAAAAAAATAATAATTAACTTGAGTTGTCAATGTTGGATCCCCATCCTCTCCATTCCATTTAATACGGAGCTAATTAAACATCTCACAAATTTAATAATGGACGTACGATATGATATGGATTTTCTTACTTAAATGAAACTACACCATTTCGATGTTTGATACCTAAATACTACTAAATAGCACATCACGGCATAACTCGGTCAATTTTTCAGTACCAAATCCAGATGAGTTTGTACGTTCATTGGTAATTTATGAGGTGTCAACTACATATTAAATGGAATGGAAGATCTCCATTCCTGGAATGGAAAGGATGTGTATCTGTCAATGTAGGGCAACAACACTGATGGCTTTCAATTCTTTTTTTTTTTTTTTTTTTTTTTTTACTATCAATGGTGTTTGAGCCGGCTCATGCGCATCAACATTAATGAAACTTAATAAAAAATTATTTTCTTGTGGCAGGAAAAAAAAAAAAGTAATTCCATTTACTTGTCATGAATCGTGTTGTGGTCTAGTTTACTGGGCTTTTCCAGTATGACGATGTATGATTACATGATCAGAAGTTGGGCTATCATTAGCTTGGTGGGTTGTCTCAAGCCCACAAAAGCCTCAGCAAGTAAACATATTTCAGCTTAGATGGACTCTTGTTGTTTGTTACCCCAAGCCCAACCCAATTCTTTCAACCATTTTCTACTTTCTCCTTTACCAAAAATTAAAAAGTTCTCCTTATCAAAAAAATAAAAACATTAGTACAAGTTATCCTTCCACCCATCAGGGAAAAAAATGGGGGGACGTATGGAACTTGCATTTTTGACCTTCGGGTCGGATCGGACCAAATTTACCCATTTCATAACTTTTCATTATTTTTGAGGCTTCATAGCAGCCCTAAAATCATTCCGAACATAGCGTAGATTTGGCATTTGAATTAGTAGAGGGACTTGTAAAGGTTTCATTTTTTGTTTCTCTCCATGCAATAAAATAGTTTTAATTTATTTTACTTCCTAAGCTTTTTATGTTCGAACTCAATAGAGATCTATTTTTTTTCACTCACTTAATGCAGGCGAATATTGTCCGTAATTGTGATTAGTTGAAACAAATGTAGTGAGGTCACTTTAAAGCAATAGATTTCACTATTTCAACTACGTACCAAGTTTAATTGTGGTAACTCATGAGATTCTATTATTTGCAGGAAAGGATTAGTAAAGCTATCTCTAATTCCTAGGGATGACAATGGATCGGTTTGATCTGGATTTTGCTATTACCATACTCAAACCCAAAGTATTTATCTATACCCAAATCCAAACCGATATCGATGGGTATAATTTTTAGTGGACCATAACAAAACCATATGGATTTGGATTTTATCCAAACCGCACGAAACCCGCTTTAGTATTCGTTCCATTAATGAACATGTGAAGAAAAAAGATTATATATTAAAATAATAAAGTAACATGCCATAATATTTTACCATTAAACACCCAAATTCCAACATAATCAAAGGAAATAACTAAATAATAAACTTTTTTTAATGTGTTTAACCCACACCAACGAGAAAACATCAAAGGATTTTTTTTTAAAAAGTAGGAACCAACAACATGATCTATAAGTAATATTATATGGAGCGATTTGGATTCGGTTTGGGTTTGGCCGAATACTTGCTAAGACCAAACCCAAATCCAAACCCGCCGGATATCATGTTTTGAAAACCTAACCCGCTCCATGGGTAGGAAAAAATAAAAAAAACCTCCCCGATAGGGTCAGTTTGGTTCGGGTATCCATTGATTTTGGGTGAAATTGCCATCCCTACTAATTCCTCCCAAGTCCTACCATAGATACAACCCATATGCACAAGACAATGAGCTGCATGTTAGGAGCAAGGACTAAACCTCACAAAGGCTAGCAAGCAACGCGTATATTATTACTCTGTAAAGCCTTCACTTTAAGGAGCAATTACTCTACACCTTTATAGTTTGCTAGCTTTTGGTCACACACTTGGAGCAGGCAAGCATACTTACTCTCTCAAGCCTTTATTTTGAAACACAAATGTAGCAACTCTAAGGCTTTAATCCAATTGGTTGGTGGGTTTACTCTTCACATAATTGATTAGGATTTGATTCTTAGGGTTAGGCTGGATGGGGAGTAATTTCTCGTGAATTCCCTAGTCATGGCGTAGATGGCCTGCCTTTGGCCGGACTATGGAAGAGATTAATCGAGGTGCACGCAAGCTGACCCAACTGACACTCCTGCCGTCAAAGAAAGAAAGAAAGAAACACAAAATGTCCTAATTGCACAAACCAGAATGTTCTACATGTTATATGTTCGCATGTATGTAATACAATATGGTCACGTGACCACTTTAATATAACTCCATGGTCGGGAAGCTTAATTCGACTGCAGTTGTGCTTCGTTGATAGTTTGGAGTTCGACCTGTTGGACTTCAGTTGTGCTTCGCTAAATAGGAGTAGTAAACCGTAGGTCATAAAATCATGCTATAAGCAGCGGCCGATGTAGTTTGTACTCTTTTTTCATTCGATACATAGTAAAAACTGGTGTAAACCGTGGTTGTACATAACATTCTATTCAGGAACCCGGAGTGTCTTTGCATTTTTTTATTTTGTAACACTGGCCATCTCATTCGGAGGGTCAGTGCAGTGCAAACTCACGATGTAATCTTATTATTCTATTTCAAGTAGAGTAATATTTTAACCAGAAAAAAGATACTGCACATAATTAATTGCTTACCATGTGCCTTTAGTCTAAATTAGTTATGTACTGCTCAATGATTTCACCTAATCTGCGACTAAAACTTAATGCTAGATTGGTTGGTTGAAGAGCGCTCTAGCTACTTACTTACCACCTCACAATGTCCCCACTGAACACTGAAAAACTGCAGTATATATATAAATGCAATGCCATAACAATCTAGCAAGCTAGAAACATATATTTCAAGTGCAACAGCTAACCACCATGGTTTCAACAATTGAGGAGTATTCTCCATGCCCTAGAGAACAAGAAGAAGAAGAGGAGGAGGAGCTTTTCGAGATTGATTTCGAGGTTTGCAGCAGCATCCCTCCACCCCATTATAACTGGGAGAGCTACGTCACTTCACCCAACAACAATGCCCTTATGGCCAACAGTTTGTTACCTATATCCGACCTCTCCAATGCTGTTCCCATGGTATTTAAATTTCGCGATACTTTCCCCTTGCCGGAAAAGCCCAGTGTCCTCGTATTCGCAGAGTCCATGGCCGGAGATTTTCTTGGGCTCCCGTCTTCTTTGGGTGCCATAAGTATGATATTAAATTGAACAGAAAGTGAGAAAAAGGGGGAAAAAAAACAGGAAGAGTGTTGGTGTTTAAGTACTTGTGTTCTGTTTATGTTCTTTCTTTCTTTTTTTATATTTTTTAAAGGACTGCTTTGCTGCTGTTAGTTTTTTTCTTTAAACTTTCTTTAAGCTTAGTTATACATAGGTATATTTATCAAGCTATTGCGACTCTAAACTTTGTTAAGTAGACACTTGCGGTGCAGGCATAAGTATGTTTTGGACTTTCATCTCTTTTGACACCCATTCATGTCTAAATGGTAATGACCCTTGCGATGTGTAACGACCTTTATTTTCGGAGTCGTTTTTAAAAAAAATTAGATGTGCTGTTTATTTAAGTTTACATCAAACACTATTAATTTGCGCATGTGTACAACTTCTGAGCGCATGAGTCCGGATCTTCCTCTCATGTGACAACCATCACGTAGTTCTCAAATGTGATGTTTTAAGCTCGACACATTCTTAAGTTTAGCAAATCAACGGCCAAGATTGCTTTTTTTTTTTTGACATAAGATTTGTCTTTTATTAAAACAAATCAAAACCATGTCGTTTTGAGTTTAGATTAAAACAGTTAGAGTATAAAAAGAAAAATTCTAAAATCAACCCACTGGATTGTCATTGAGGTTTAAAAGTGTACTTTCACATAGAAAAGCGAAAAAATACACTGAGTATGTGCCTTTTTAATCTTGTTCATGTCTTATTATGCGCACCTCAACTAATCCCTTTTCCAATCCGATCAAATGCATGCCATTCACTCCAAAAATAGGCCACAAAAAATTATTTTCTTGCAGCTTGACAAAAAAAAAAAAAAAAAAAAAACTAATTCCATGTCGTGGTCTAGTTATTGTGCTTTCCGGGTCACACACGCACACGAAACACACACAAGAATTCTGAGGAAAACTCCATCGTATATATTCTCAATACATACACATGGAAAATCTCTCCGGGGAGCAATAACCGGTTTCCACTCCGGTCGGGGAAAGCTCTTAGACCGGATGCCAAATATCTTGTGTCCAAAAATGTTTAATACTCGCGCCCATCCAATTTTAATCTTCTGCATCCGTCCTTGATCTTTCCATTTTATTTTTAGTTGACATATTCGTCCACCACTAGCCTAAAAATCTGGCTCCGTCGAACATTAATTGTATTTGAAATGTCTATAACCTTTACAATGCACAATTCAGGTAAGAAAGAGACTGAGGTTTCTTTTTATTATATTTCATCTTGTGACATTCGTAATAGGAATTTGGAACCCGGGGGAAGTGTTGTGCGGCTTGCCGAGCACATCTTGGTCCTCCCAATGTGTTTTGGACGGCCTATATCTCAGGGGGGGTTAAAATACCCAAAACACCCTTCGGCATCTCTCAAATCTAGCCCCTCCAAAATACATTTGGACAGCCAGGATGTGCTCGGCAGGGCCTGACGAGCATAGCGCTCAGTAGGGTCCCCAAGTTCAGGAATTTAATTTTAATCAAGCAAGCTCTTAAGAATATGGATTTGAAGGCTTTGTTGAAGATATAATATTATGGAAAGGAGAGCTATAATATAAAAAAAAATTGTGTGGAATTGGAGGTAGTTGAAATGTCTAGAAAATAGATTGAAGCTCTTGATGAATTGGAGGAAGGTTCTGAAAATGAGTTTGAAGCTCTTGACGATTTGGATATAGGTGCCTCATGTCAGAAGAGTTTTGATTTAGTTTTCGTTCATTTTTTGGGGAACTTTCTAGGGCTTTCTGTGGCTTTTCAGGCTGTTGATTGTTGTGTTTGGATGAGTCATTTGTTGGGTTTTGCTTCTTTGGTTGGGTTTGCTTGTCTGGGTATTAGTTTGTTGGGTGCTATGTTTCTTTGGGATGCGGTCCTTGTGTGGTCCTATGGGGTGCTTTTGCGTAGGGTTGCGGTTGTTCTAGGTCTTAGGCTTTGTATATTGTTTCCTCTTTGGTGGTGTTTTAGTATGTGTTCTTTTTGTTGGTATGTTGCCAACGTCTTCCTTAGGTCTCAAACTCTCAGGTGGTTTTGTTTGCTCTTGTTTCTTTTATCTTTGCTTATTTTTTTCCAGAGATCAATTAAATTTTTTTGCCTAGCAAAAAAAAAAAACCTTTACAATGCTCTTCAACATCGTAGCTAACAGTTGTAACTACCATTTGTTACGCATGGATAAAATTAGATGACACGGTTGTATTTACTAAGAGTTTGAATGAAAGTTTCTATTTTGATTTCTGCTAGGTTAAGTTGACACCTTTCTTGCATGGATGGTCTGAAATTAGTCGTCAAGTACTAAATCCAACCAAAGAGAATACTAATTAAGGAATTCTATGGCCTATAATTACCTTGCGTTCTTGCAAAAAAAAGGTGGTCTACAGTTGTAACTACCATTTGTTAAGCATGGTTAAAATTAGATGACACGGTTGTAATTACTAAGAGTTTGAATGAAAGTTTCCATTTTGATTTTTGCCAGGTTAAGTTGACACTTTTCTTGCATGGATGGTCTGAAATTAGTTGTCAGGTACTAAATCCAACCAAAGAGACTACTAATTATGGAATTCTATGACCTGTAATTACCTTGCATTCCTGTAAAAAAAAAAAAAAGTGGTCTACATATAGTTCCAAACTCAAGTGTCTTTTAATTCGGAAAACTCTCTTCCCTTTCGCCGATTTCCACTTTTTGCAAGAGAAGATATGACCAAAAGTAAATTCCTTATTTCTTTATGGTTTATCGCCGTCGTGTTTTACCTCAAACTTGCATCCGCAAGATCAATTGAAAAGAAGTACACATCTTTAATCAATGTTGCAGCTCTTGTCCCCAACCATGCTAATATCATTGCTCCTCCTCAAGAAGATGAAAGTTACAATTTTACACCAATTTATTCACGTAAGATCGGGGAGGGATTCAGGTTGCTCAAAGGAGGAAGAAGAGGATCTCAAAGCAATGGAATGAAGTTGACTGAGTTGTCTCCAGGCCCAAGTCCCTTGGCAGAACATTACGAATTGCATGAAGATATATTGATAATGTCGATTGGTACTTTCATTACGTTAATTATTGGTGTTGGTGCTGTGGTGGTCTCTAGTTACCTCTCGTATTGACGACGCCAGTGATCACGCCATTGACTGTATCGTTCTAATTCAAGTGATTCCTATAAATTTATTGTTCTTATGTTTACGAAGAAATGTGTGTTGACATAATTGTAGCACGAAGACTAACTCAACCTTTATTGTTTGTCATTTATTTATTTCACTGAAGGAACATGTTCTGCATTAATAATAGGATAGTAATTTTTAGAATCCCATATTTCATAGTCTGCTTTATTTTTTGTGCCTTGAATGAAAGAAATGTTACAAGATTTTCAACTGGTCTTTTTTTTTTTTGACGTTTATTAGGCTTTTGAATTAAAAACCCTATATAGATTTCTGGGTTTGGGGAGAACTCGACATTCAACCCTATAATTTCATATTTCCTAGATAGGGCGGAGAATCAATCTTGGGAGCCAAAACATGTCAGGAGGAAATCACCCTCTCCGCCTCTCACCAATTTGTTTTTATTTTCATCATTAACGGAATGATGTTCATTTACGAAAAGCCAAACGACGCTTGCAAATGATTCTTATTTAAAATACGAACATAAGAACCCGGAAAACACCCTAGAAACAAGAGATGAACAACTAATGACAAAAAGAGATCTTATGGCTTAATTACCACCTGAATATATATGTGTTTGTGGATACGCATATCAAAGCGCGCGCACACATTTTTCTTGCATCTCAAGTCTATCCATTAGAAATTGGCTGGATTCCTACAAAATACATCTTCTCGACCTCTAATTTCATTCCGTTTTATAAGCGATAAATAGCTCGGCGGAGCCAAGAGCGGCTCAAATCATTTTAGGAGGTTCAAGCAAATTTTGGGTTCAAAAAGTTCAGCAAAATTATATGGTTTCTCCCTTATATAATTTCATTTTTATCTGATATTTTATGTACTGAATTATTCATTCAAAGATAAATTGGATAAAAATTCACTTAAATTGGTGCGTAGATAAATAATTTAGTTCGAGAAAACATAATTACCTAAGTCCATAACTTTCTACCCAAAATAGTAAATGATATTTTGTTTAAAAACTTTTATCCCTTAAACTATCCACATTTTTTCTATGTCATCCCTAAACTAAAAAAATTAACTATTTCGCCCTAACCTATTTGATTGCAGCCCATTTAATCCAATCATTAACGACATCCAATTTTTTGGATGGAAATTTGTTTACATGTGCACAGATCACTCTGCGGGACTCAATTCGGAGTCCCATATAAATAATCTGAGACGTTCTTTGAATCATTATATTTACATCCTGAAATTTAAATAAATCCCAAAACACCCTTTCTCTCTCCTAATTTTTATAATATTTCTCTCTCCTAATCTTCCTAATTTATGTCAATAATGGAACTTACATTATTGGCTTTCGGGTCAGTGGACGACATATAGAACTTACATTGTTGGCCTTTAGGTTGGGTCGGACCAAAATTTGCATTAGGAGATCGAGGGACTTGTGAAGGCTTCATTGTTTGTTTCTCTCCATGCAATGAAATAGTTTTAATTTATTGTCCATCCTAAGCTTCTTCTCTACGAACTCAATAGAGTGCTATTTTTTTCACTCACTTGATGAAAGCGAATATTATCCACAATTGTGTGAAAAATCCTATTTTTCTAACAATGAGCCGATTACAAAGCTTTTAATTGAATAGGAACAAAGAATAAACGATGAACACGCGCATACGTGGAAAACCCTTAAAATAGGTAAAATCCACGAGAGGCAATCAACGCACTAAAAATTATCATTGTGCAGTTACAAAACAATATTAATCAACATAATTGTGAATCCTCACAGACTAACCAAAGACTGTTTTGCTTAATCGACGTATACCGTACCAAGTGGTTGACTGCCACTGCCTAGAATCCTCAAGTCCTTCAAGATACTTCCAAAATCCACCGGAAGAACGGTTCAAGAGTAGAATCGAAGTTTGAAAAGAACTCTTGGATTTATTCTAAAAGTTCGATGATCAACGAATCATAATTTTACTCCAAGAGACAAGATAAACACTCCCTCCAATATTTTCTAAGATAATGTGGCAGAAAGGGACGACATTGATGTATTCGGTGAGATGAAAAATGCACTGGGCCGCATATAAATAGATTGCAGGAATTTCCTTGACAATCTCCCTGATATCTTTATTCCCTTTTCTTATGGGGATGATATGTGCACGAAATCTCCTTGACAATCTTGATCCTTCCATTTCAAATGCCTAACAATCTCTACCTTTCAATTTACAAAAGATGTAATTTCCTCCACTTCCTAAACAGATACTCTAAAAATAGAAAAAAAAAATTACAATTCAATAATTGGGGAAACAATTGAAAGTGTGATTTGTCAGGAAATTGCCAACAAATATAGATTATGGCCTATGATCCTAACATTGTGATTAGTTGAAACAACCGGAGTGAGTTCACTTTAAAGCAATGTATTTCACTATTTCAATGAATGTGGTAACTCATGAGATTTATTGCAGGAAAGGATTCGTAAACATATCTCTAATTCGTAAACATATCTCTAATTCCTCCCATATTCTACCATAAATACAACCCATATGCACAAGACAGTGAGCTGCATGTAAGGAGCAAGGACTAAACCTATATTACTCTGTAAAGCCTTCACTTTAAGGAGCAATTACCCTACACCTTTATAGTTTGCTTGCTTTTGGTCACACACTTGGAGCAGGGGCAAGCCTTTATTATGAAACACAAATGTAACAGCCCTAAGGGTTTTAGTCCAGGTGGTTGGTGTGTTTACTCTCCGTACAATTGACCAATGTTTGATTCTTAGGGTTAGGCCCGAAGAGAGTAATTTCTTAAGAACCCCTAGTCTCGGCACATATGACCTTTGACCGAACTGAAGAGGAGATTAATTGAAATGTGTGTAAGCTGACCTAAACACTCACATAAACTTGTAAAAAGAAAGAAAGAAACACAAAATGTAACTACTTGCACAAGTAAACAAGCTGCTTTTTAGAATGTTCTACAAGTTATATATTCACATATATGTAATACAATCACATAAATACAATTTTATTATATATACTCCTAGACATAAACCCAATTTTAAAGTGATGAAGATGCCTTTTTCACTTTCACAGATTAAAGAATGAAGAAGTTGTGGAGTTGTTACCATAAAGAAAAGCACAGATGTAGTGCAACTTTTAATTAACATTTTCAAAGGCTAGCTCTCACTTTGTCAGCTGTCTATAAGGAAGTTAATACTCCATCAACTAAAGTTTAAGTTGTAAGAATTAATAAATCAGTAAAGAATAGAAGATCAAGCTGTCGACCCAGAACCTCGGGATGAGGAACCCTACACTCTCTATCATTGCAATAATGGAATGGAAAATTGTACTCCACTACTTTTTAAATTCAGCCCACACAAAACAGTTTCTTTTCTTTGGTCTGAAGTAGTTCCAAGCCATTGGTGATTGTGGAATTCCAACTGTCAGAACCATCTCTTCACTCACTGCGCAATTTCTAATAATTTTTTTTTTCTCAAATTACCGTTCGCATTTGGAAAATGCTAAAAGAAGCCCACTGGGCTTTTGTTAAGGTTTAAAAAGTATATTGAAATGTGTAAAAAGTAGGAGTATATAAAAGTCGATGAATGTGTATTGAAAAGTGTAAAAAGTGAGCTGAATGGTGTTTTTTTTTTTTTTTTTGTCTTTTTCTGTGCTTAATGAAAGCCCACAGGACCGCAGATTTTATTTAGTTCTATTATTTAAAATTTTCAAAATCATGAAAAATATTATAAATTGGAAGACATAAACAAGTTGAAAATGACACGAACCTCCAAAATAAACCAACAGGATGGAGTACTATTTTTTTAGGACAGATTTGGATTAGAAAAATTGTGCACAAGCATAGCAGCTTTTTTTCCAAGGTAAAAGAGAACATTGACCATTTTCGAGTTTTTTAAAAAAAAAATTAGGAAGCGAGCCAACAAAACGTAATCTTAAGTCGTGTGGCTCGTACCGCCGAAGTTGATGAGTTCATGATTTGATTTGCAGTTTCATATGTGATTTGCCAAAGATGGCTTTGCACAAAAAAGCCCATTGAAATAGGAAGTGATTAGTTTTGCGCAAACAAATCCCGTTGAAATAGGAAGGGATTGATCCGGTAATTAAGGAAAATAATCCCATTGAAATAGGAAGAGATATAACCACCTTTGTATAATTAAGGAAAATATAAGGCTTATCTATTATTTTGGTCCTTATAAAATGTATCATGTTTCAATTTTGTCCTTACAAATTTTTACGTGTCAATTTCGTCCTTATATTTTGTTATGAATTTCAATGTTATCCTTCCGTTACCTTGGCAAACGGAAAGTGCAGCATAACTAACGCTGAATGTTGGGAAGGCGCCACCGGGTATAAAACAAGGGAAAATTGCAGCAGTAAGTCAATTAAGAAATAATGACTAGGTCAGCCGCTAATTTTGATTAAATACCAATTTCACTCCAAATACTCTCTTTCTCCCTCGTATTTGATCGTGTCGTACCGTACCAAAACTATTATACAAAACTAGGAAGTGAAAAAATTACGCAACCTATATACAAAACTATTATACCGAAAACTTATCTCAAAACTACCAACTAAACAAAACCAGCTAACTTAGCCAATCTGTCATTGTGGATCGACACTCTGACTTAACCATTGTTCTCTGGAATACGGATTAATTCCTAGTTCTTATTTAATTATTTTTAATACGGTACAACACAATCATATATGAGGGAGAAGGAGAGTACTTGGAGTGAAATTGGTATTTTATCAAAATTGGGGCTGACCTATTCATTAGTATTTGTTAATCGACTTACTGTTGCAATTTACCCTTGTTTTTTACCAGGTGGCGCTTTCTTACCATCCAGTGTTAGCTATGCTAGCAATTTCCGTTTGTCAAGTTAACGGAAGGATAACATTGAAATTCATAACAAAATATAAGGACGTAATTGACACATAAAAATTTGTAAGGACGAAATTGAAACTTGATACATTTTATAAGGACCAAAATAGTAGATAAGCCAAAATATAATTATTGTAAGGGTAATTCTATTCACAACCCACTTTTTGCTAAATACAACCCATTTTAAGAGTGAATTATGGTTGTATTTAGCAAAAAGTGGGTTGTGAATTGAATTACCCTGTCTAAACCAACGAGGGCCTACTACTGCCCTAGAGAGTTTCTCTCTCTAAAAAGTTAGAGAACCTAGGGTTTTATCCCACCTACCTGCCGGCGGCCCCTCCTTCCGGCCTTCCCTCTCCCACCGCCCCCTTTCTTCCTCCGTTTTCCCCTGTCTCCTTCCTCCCCATCTTTTCCCCTCCCCTCTTCTCCTTTGTTTCTCGTGGGTGGTTGGGGGGGGGGGGGGGGTGGCGCCCTTTTGCCCCCG
>JAXBDA010009223.1:0-13005 GCA_036023075.1 Gaultheria prostrata
GGAGGCTCGGTGGGTGTTGTGAGCCGTTTCTCGGTTGTTGATAACTGAATGATAGTTCAGAAATGCAATTGACAATTTTAAGAAGTTCGGGTGGCGATGAGACATCGATGTCAAAGTATGGGGGGGTTTTTGAAATTTTCTCATTTTTATCCCTCCGTTGTGTCCACGTCAACGTCTTCCGTTTATCAAGTAACAGATTGGGACGGCAGGAGTGAAATTGATAACGGAATAGTAGTTTAGGAGTGAAATTGAAAATTTTGAAAGTTTTGGTGCCGATTTGACATTGGAGTCAAAGTATGGGGGGTTTTTTGAATTTTTTCCCTTACGACAATTTACATGTGAGTACTCATTTAATATAACAAAATATTTTTGAAATCATGATTTACATGGGAACTAACTCAACATTGCCACAATTTACTTGTGAACTCATTCAATTAATATAAAAGGATACTTAAATCTGGATTTACATGGGAACTAACTTAATATTTACATATATCAACATACATTCAAAAACAAATATGACACAATATAATCAATAAAGATGGCTAATCCATATTTTGAAAGAAAATATATATATCCGTCATATTGTGCATAATACAGTACATTAGTTATGGCTTGTTGATTAGGCAACATAATAACCGTGAAATCGTTTCGTGATACCATGACTTTAATTTCTTGATCTCCAACACACTATAAAATATGCCACATGAGGGGAAAAGAGACAAAGAATGGGTTTGCGACACTCCTCCTTTTCTCAACTTGTTCATCAAATAATCCACATGAGGGGAAAAGGGTTGTTGTTCATGTTATAACACCAAGTTATAAAGAATTTCGAAAAGTGAGTTATTTATTTCACTATGATGCCATAGCTAAAATTGTTAAAGCAACAAAAAATGACTCGGGTCATTAGGCCATATTTCGATGTGAGTACGAGTGTTTTCTCTTTAACCACGAAGTGGGCCCTCTACTCGCAATATTAACTTGTGTATTTTCAAAAAAAAATTAATAATAAATGTTAACTGGCCGGTGCTTACACATAAGCTTTACTTGAATTTTTTTAAAATGGACAAACAAATTGGGACGGAGAAAATATCTTATTTTTAAACCCACTGGGCCCATGCAAAAAGAAGTTTATTGTATCATTACAGGCATGCATCCCTCGTCCTATAGCTTATTGACCCAGTGGGCCCGTACAACAAGGCTAATTAATGCATTACTTGGGAAAGAAAAAACCTGGCACCTATTTAATCCGTGACATAATCACCACAAAAACATCACACAAAGAAAGAGCAGAGATGAAGATGTTTTACAGTAATTTTGTTGATCTTGTCGTCTCCATTATGGGTTGTCCAGTTTTTTTCAATTTGTTCATCAAAGATTTCTGCATTCCGGGGCGAGAAGTGCTCGTTGCTCATGTTTCATCAACAAGTTATGGTGGTACCCGTTTTTGTAAGAAATTGTAATTTGGTAAACCCAAATTTGAAATAAAGATTATTGTGTTGCTCCAGCTATAATTTTGTGTTTATTCTGTTCTATACTTCGATTTGGTTATTTAATCATTAATTTGATGTCTTTGTGCAAGATGATAAAGTTATCCGCTCGTAATCTGTTTAACTAAAGAGCGAATAATCCATTACTATTTCATTTTCCAAACATCTTCTAAAAGAAAGATCTCTTTCGAGATTATTCTCATACTTTAGGGGCGTTTGCCTTGATAGTAGTTCTTTCGGATTATTATTTCTCTGTTCAAATTTTTTTTCGCATTCATTGGTTTTGACTCAATTTTTTGTGGATTTGGTTCGTCTCGATATAAAAAATTATGTTCAAAATAGTTAAAAAGAATATGAAAGGCAAAATTAATTCAAAACAAACAAATTTCTGGAGTATTTTTGTCTTTTCTGAACTTTTTTCAATTATCGTTCATATTTTTATAATTTTGGTTTCTCTCGTCAAGTAAATATAATCTAAGAAAAGAAATTGTCACAGAACTAAATTTGTTTAAAAGATGAAAAATACCTATAGTAAAGTTTGGACAAACTTTTTTTTGAGAAACAAACTATTTAATAAGTTTGGATTTGGATTTACAAAGGCATGGAACTTATGCAGATATACTGGCTGTTCCTATCCCTGCAGCTCTTTCTTTACCCCACATATATGCAAAGAACCTTAGCACGGCCTTAGATTGTTTGCGATTGCAACCAGAGCATCGGGAAGCCTTTGATTTGAGATTTGACGCTCACTCATGTCCTATCACTTCTTACGATAAATAGGTTTTGCTCCAGTTTGAATTAATCTCTCATTAGTAAACGATATGATTAGTCGCCCGAAATTACTCGATTCATGAAACAGAATGCAAAACATCTATTAGCTTCTATTCAACAAAGTTTTCAAAATTGCAAAAACCATTATATATTAGAAGATATAAGCAATTAAAAAATGGTACACATGCATGTAAATTGACAAGAAATTCAGGAAGGAGGGAGTAAGTTTCTTAACCTGAAAAGTCCACTGTAAGTAATGTTAAGATTTGGATTACAATTAATGTAAGATTTGAAGACAAAACAAAAGACTTTGATTATACGATATGAAATTGTTCTCTTTTAATTTTACTAGTGGTCGTTAGGTATTTGTGGTGAAGGAATGGTGGTGGTCTGGAGGCTGTGACTGTATGTCGTGGTGTAGTGGAGAGATGGTGGCGGTGGTAGTGGTGGAAGGAGGACGACGATGGTGGTGGTGGTGAGATGACATTGGTAGGCCATGCAAAAAATAAACACTCCTTCATCCACCCAATCCATTGGCCGGTCAGGATAACGCATTAGCTTCATCATCTTAATAATGTAATTCCATTTCAAATTATCAAAAACTTTTTGAAGATGTTTTCTGTCTTTCACTTTGTCTCTCTAACATATTACATGCATAATGATGAGAAGAAAACGATATTTCCATTCCTGCTATTAAGGCCTGATTAGGCAAATAAACATAAATATTTTTTTTGGTTTTTTGGTTTATGTAACAATAAATCATAAACTCCTTTGGTTTCGAATAGTGGTTTATTCCACTCTTTAGTCTGCCTCCATCCGTGTTAACCGTCGATCCACACACGTGTCACCAAAAAACCACCACCCGTTTTTTTGTCAAAGGGGTCTGGTTTATTGGCCTCCAATAAACCAAAAAACATGTTTATGTTTATTTGTCAAATCAGGCTTAAGCCTTTAGTAGTTGTCGATTACTTTTTCAAGAAAACCTCCAATGATGGACCATTGGACTTTCTTGGGTTTTTTTTTTTTTTCAACCTTGCTACATACCCCGAATTTTCTACCCCGAAAATGTTGTGTGTGTGGAGCCCACACACTCATGTGAGTGTATGGGTATTTTTGGGGTAGAAAAATTCGGGGTCCCTATATTTATTGGTTGGGATTACCACGTGATGATAGTATTTGATAGGCAATCAAATAATATTTGTTGATTTGGATATTAACTTGCAAGCTATAACGGTTAACGTGGTTGTTTTGTAAGCTTAAACGGCAACATTTGTAATTGCCAAGTTATGATCTTGATTAAAATCAATCGGAAAATGGCAGTACGAATATTCACAAGACGCCAAACTGTAATAATACTGTAAGGCAAAAGCCATATTTATATAGAAGCAAATATTTTGTGAGATTGTGGCTTCGGTTTATCAAGTTCGTAGTATAACTTATATATATTTTTAAGAGATTTTATAAAAACTCGTTAAGGTACATCGAGATAACCCAAATCAACCAGCCATGAATATGAGACTACGCAATCAATAACCCAAATCTTCTGTACATGCACCTAAAAGATGTATACGCAAATATGGTTACTTGTTGGACCTATAGATTTATACTCCTTAGTGTTATTGAGAAAAGAGTACGAAATCAATCATGTAGCTAGTTTTCTTTGTCAGACTATGTGAAATCCTCGAGCTTTCTTTCTTCCTCTAACTCTATCGCATTGGTACTGTTAAATATTTTGGAGGTTACAATTAGTGAAGTAACCTCTAGATTATATTAATCAAGTTTGAGTGATTTACCCTGCGGCTGACCGGGAGAGGGGTGTGTTGGGTCCTGCACTCCTCTTAATTTTCTTCCTTATTATAGTACAGTTTTTGTTTTTCTTTATAAAATTACTAAAGAATTGTCTCCTCAAGTCAAGTCAAATTCTTAATCTTGCATCCCACCACTGGGTTTAGGTGAGCGATATTTGATAAAGCCTAACATGTGTATATCACACCATAGTCTAATGGATTTTAGTGGTCCACCTTTTCTTTCTTATCAAGAATTCGTACACGAAATTAAAGAGAGTGGTTGTTGTTCATGACATATCGTCGAGTGACCCATTAATTAGCCAGGTAAGCATTATTTGTTGGAGGCATTGACAGTGAGGATAAAATTTAATGTATTACGTAGGGAAAAAGAAACCAAGGTCTATATAAACCTCTAGGAATGGGCTTCAAGGAGAAAAGGAAATTAAGACCGAGCAAACGAAAAAAAAAAAAAAAAAAAAGAAAGAAGAAAAGGAGGCAGGTAAAAATGGTTTACAGTCGTTTCATGGATCTTGTTGTCTTCATTATGGGTGGTCCATATGTTTTCGATATGTTCGTGAAGGGATTTTACATTCCGGGGCGAGAAATGGCTGAGGTTCCTGTTCCATCGACAACTGATGGGGTACCCGTTATTCGAATCAGCCGTAATTTGTTTGAATGAAATTGAAATAAGGAGATTAGTTTGCTCCATAGTCTTGCTTTTATTTTCTATAATTTTCTGTTGTTGTTGTCATCTCCGTTTCGAATTTTGTATCATTGAATTTGCTCAAGTTTGTCTCCTATATATCCATCTTCTTCTTCTTCTTTTATTTTCCTCAAATTAAATCCAAAGACACGGCATAATAGGTAGCTAGCAATCTTTACAGGCCAAACTCGATCATATCTCAAAATTGCCCGTGTTACATTGGCAGCACTCAGTCTAATTATTCTCTTTCAGGTTATTTTCGAATGCTCGTAATATCAAATAGATTGAGAATTTAATTGTCGTGATTCAAAAACCTAGCTAGCTAGTAACCGATAAAGGTAACCCCATTTCATTAACCTTTGGATTAGTTCAGAAATGTTGCTAATCTAGTGAAAAAAAATTTGTCAACATTGTCGATGTTTTCTTAGGAAGGCTGTGCTGGATGTGTGAATGGACATGTAAAAGAGGAAATGTTACATATTCATAACTTTCACTTCCATATAGGGCTACCAAAAACTAAGCTAATTTGTGGAGGCAAAACAAATGGCCAAAAAATAAGGAAAGCCAAAGTACCCAGAAAATTGGCTAGAATTTGCAATCAATGTTGAGCTACTGATTTTAAATTCTAAGCTATTTCAAAGTATATTTTATGAGTATGTACTATGTAGCACTGCTATAAAAAATACAAAACTAATAAAACGATCCCAGACCAAGGGCGACCCCAGCAATTTTTTTTTCCCCACAAAATGAAATTTTGCTAAGCTCGATAAAGATACATCAAAACGAGGATAATGATTGGCGAGTGTGCAATACAATAATGCTGACAAGAATGGCATCCAAATATTATAAAAACAAAACGAAAAAACCAGGCTCCCAAGGAAACATCCAAAAGAGAATCAATGAAATCACAACTTCAGGAGTGCGTTCATATAAATTTAGAGTGCAAGAACCATTCCCCGTCAAAATGTTCACTTTATATTTTGGCCGTTCAAAAAAAAAAAAGGCTCAACCCTCCTAAATTCATCCACTGACGACTGATCAGTTGGTAGTTTGACAGAGAGCAAACACATGCATGCCACAAGCATGGTTTTTAAATACCGACCGTTACGTAACGTCACGGTTTTTGGCCTCTTTACACTTAAGTATACCAGTGAGAGGGAAAAATCGCATGCGTATCGACCAGTTCGCGTTACGTATCAGTCTTTATCTGATTCACGAACCGGTTCAGGACCATTACGGACCGTTACAGGTTATTTAAGCAATTTAAACTTATTTTTTTATCAAAAAAAATTTTAAAAAAATCCATGACCGCTGCATCCGATTCCCGTTACATGACATTCGATACTACCGAAACTGCTACACTCAAACCATTACCATTACGTATCAGGAAACCGTTATTTAAAACCTTGGCCACAAGCCAAAAGTAGAATAAATCTGTTTAATCAGGACATTGGTATACATCTTATTCAATCAACACTTCTAATTGCATCTCCTATATACCTCCATTTTAGAGAATGGATGTGACATAATGAGGAAAGATTTTATAATTTATCCCCTCTTTTCTTCAATTTTTTATACTTTTTAGAGGGAATCATAATCCATTTTAGAGATTTTGAGACCAAACCATTTTGGTCTCTAAATCTCTAAAAAAAACGATGGCTCCCTCCAATATTCTCTCATAAAGTACAAAAAGTTTAAAAAAAATTAAAATAAATAAATAAAGGGGAACAAATTACACTCTTAGGGAAAAAGAAGGATAAGAAATTATGACCATCATTTTGTACAAGTTCAAATGTGATATTTTGAGACCATTAACATGATCGAACAAATTTTTTACTTGGATGTTTTACTTGTTGGGCTCAAAGAAATTCATGGGTCGATCTCAATTAGTCCTCTAAGTTTATTAAAGAAAGTTTTTAAAAAAATAAGGTTATGCACGTCAGTAGTTAGTTTGTTTTTTATCGGAAGAAGTACGACTCTTTGTAATGGACTAAAATTACGAGACACTGAGAGTAATATCTAGCACGAAATGAAAGCATGCATGGTTTCTTAAACGGAAGTACCTGCAATTACCATATGGTGTGACCATTTTTGATAAAAACAATTAATGACAGTAGCAAAGACTTCTAATTGTAATAACATTTAACGGAAAATAAATATAATAAATCACGACATAGTAAGTAAATATTTTATCATAATGTGGCACAAGTTTATCGCGCTCCGGTACTATATAAACTCTATTTGCCACTATCGCACGAATATGCGAAGGTGGTAGGTTACTGTAGGTTTGAGACTAAAAGATTTTGACTCATTGTCTTATTTTCAGCAAAAGATTACCTAAATAAATCGTGCAAATTTTTCAATCGGAAATATTACGTGAAATCCTGGAGGTTTTTTTTCATGGATTTTGATAGTCGGTACTTTTCTTTCTTTGATCATCAAGAAATCCTACATGACAATAGAGTGGTTGTTGTTCATGACATATCATCGAGCGAGTAATTAATTTGGGCCAATTTTTCCGTTACACAGCAAAATCATAGAAAGAAAGTAATGCTTACAGGTAAGCATTGTGTGTTCTACAGCGAGGCCTATATTAAATGCATTGAGTAGGGCAAAAGAAACCCGTCTATATATATAAAATTTTGATTTGCCCTCAAAGAACAAGATCAGGTGAATTGAGGATGGTTTACAGTCATTTGGTGGATCTTGTTGTGTTCATGATGGGTGGTCCATTTATTTTCGAGATGTTCGTTAAGGGCTTTTGCATCCCGGGTCAAGAAATGGCGGATGCTCGTGTTTTATCGACAAGCGATGGCGGCACCCGTTGTTATAAAAAAATGTAATTTGCTTGAATCAGCTTGGAATAAGGAGAATGCTTTGCTCCATAGTTTTGCTTTTGTTTTGCTCTATAAATCTTCTGCTGTCGTTGTTGTCATTTTGGAATTCTCGTTCACATCTTGAATTTGGAATGTGTTTGGATTAGAGATTTATGAATCAAGAAAAGATTAGTATCGGAGTACCAATCATTGGAACTTGTAACATAATTAGTTCGCACATGTTTTCTACCATATATATCAAGAGTGAAATTGAATCCAAAATCTCGAAAATGAGTGGTAGGAAGGAACCTTTTCACATGCCAGTGCCACACTTTTATTTGATTTGCTATGTATGAGTACGTCTTTGTAGAAGGTCTCCCATAATCCACTTTAGATGTCTGTAGAATTGAGTAGGATTAAATGAATTTTTTCTTTGCCATTAAAAAAAATTAAGTAAGAAAAATAATTGAAAAAAAATCAAATTTTTCGGCTCAAAGAAATTCATAGGTCGATCTCAATCAGTTCTCTGAGTCTAGAGAATATATATATCAAACCATTATGCACCTCAGTACGTAGTTTGTTTTTTATCCAAAGAAGTATGACTCTTTGTAATGCATATAACACAAATATTATTGTACAAAAAGAAAGCAAAAAAAAAGAAAAACATGTAGTGCATATAACACAAATATGTGTGATCAACAATTTAAGCTTACCATAAGGGTGAGGTACCCAATTCAACCTTGGTACAAGATCATTTGGGGGAATAATGTGCGTCTTTTGTTCTTTGGTTAGCTGTTCTTCAAAGACTTAGTACAAAACTAAGATAGGTTGAAGGCTTGGGGTATGCAGGTTGATGATACTTGTTGCCTTTGTACTGCTAAGGAGGAGACACATCAACACATCTTCTTTGAATGCACTTATTCTGCAGATGTTTGGCGGTTTCTTGTTGTCAAGAACAAGGTGCAAGGTATGCCTATTAATTTGGGAGATGTGATCACCTAGTTTTGTTCTAATGTGACTGGGAATGGTTTTAGATGCACGAGTCTTAAATGTACATTGGCTGCAGCTGTTTATGGGCTACAGCAAGAGAGGAACAATCAAATTTTTAGAGCAGCAAAGGGGCATGATTAGCTAGCTGCTGGGATGGCTACTGGTATAAGGGATTTTCTCAGTTCCAGGAAAAATGTGAAAAATTCCTTAAAGAATAGGGCTCTCTGCGAGACATGGGATCTCTCTGATAGTATTTTGCGACTTGTATAGTTTAGTTTTGCTGGCTGTTTTTGTTGTTTTTGCAGTGTTCTTTTGTTGTAAGTTGTTGTAAGGGCTTTAATCCCTGTAAATTGTTTTTTTTGTTTCGTTTGAGCTTAAATAAGATCTTGCATTTACCAAAAACAACAATTTAAGCTTACCATTTCCCATCGAATACACAAAATTTTAATGGATTTAGACTCTTTCCGGTACCATTTTAGGACTTAATGATGGGAGAAGCGGAATCAATGAGGCGGTTGCCCCTACTACTATTATTTGTGAGAGTACCATCCGATCCCTAGTTCCACTATAGTCCTGGACTCTTCCTGGTCTAAATGTTGGCGGCCTATCTACTTCTATGGTTGGTTCAACATCAGGATGAATGCTGAATAGCAAGGATATATTGGGTGGGAGCGCGAAGAGGTATCGGGAGTGGTTAATAGATTGAGATTCCCCACTATTATGAGAAAGGGTGGAAAAAAGCCAATGATGCAACGCTGGCCTTGCTTTAAGTGGGAATCCAATTACTATTACAAGATATATACAGTATCTTTGCTTTTCATGGGAACTCATTTGATAAAATATGGAGGTTACCACCTGATAATATTGATTATCAGGTGGTAACCTCCCTATTTTATCGAATAAAGAAAGATTAATATGTAAATTTTCAGCAATCATCCTTTTCAAACGGCACATGGTCTGTTATAGTCCATGTGCTGGTAGTAATCCAGGAATATTTTGCAATATCGTGAATTTAATTTCATGCGCTCCCGAGAGCTATATAAATCCCATCACTCAACACTGTCATTCAAAAATAAAATCAGGGGACAGTCTAGACAACAATAGTTTCATTTTTACTTATCTTGATCTGGAAGAGTATATGATTTTGCCGCAAAAGTTTATTCCTGGATGCCCTCGTAAACAAACCATACCGGTAAAGAAAATGGTTGTTGTTCATGTTATATCATTAAGTTACCGGGATTTTAAACTCGTGAGGTATTTATATCACTTTGTCAAGGTAATTGTATTTGCAAGTATTTATTATTTAATGCCTTCAGATTTTTACACCCTAGCTTACAGGTATGCATACATAAATCCTGCTTGTCCATCAAGAAACGAACTAAGTTAATGATGTGGACCTGCTTTCTTTCAGGGTCCTATTTAAATTCGGTCACCAATTCTTTCGATTGGAAGAACAGAGGCAGTGAAGATGGTGGGCTGTTATTTTTCGAGTTTTCTGTTGGCGATGGGTTGTTTCGTGAACCTTGTCAAGGGATTTTGCATCCCCGGGAAGGAGAAGTACGGTTATTCATCAAGAATCCACGCATCCGGGCCGAAGAAAATGGTGGTTGGTGGAGTCGTAGTACCAACTATTTGATGGGTGGTATCTGTTTGTTACTCAGCCATTGTGCTCAAATGTAACCAAGAATAAAGAGATCTATTAGTTCTCACTTCTCAGCTTTCTCGGATTTTACTTATGTTGCTTTTATTAGCATCTTGTTTGTCTGGAATAAGAAATGATAAAAGCAAATTAAAGCTACCTCTAGTCTGTTTCACAAATTTGAAATTCCATCCACAGAAAATGAAAATGATCTTAAAAACGAAAATCCGAAGATACCCGGTTATCCAAAAAAAAAAAAGAAAAAGCAATCTGAAAGTGAAAACTTTACCCTTGTGATGGTAAAGTTAGAATGAAGTTAGCCAAATGCCTCTTTCTTTCTTCCTTTGATTTTTAATAGGCAAAGAAACTGCATCTAGAATGAAGTTAGAATTTACAACAAACACGGGATGGCGAGAAATCAACCAAGAAGATACACGAACGAAAATCGGAGAGAAAGAGTAGGGAAAGACAAACATGGAAACCTAAGAAACAAAACAAAACAACCCTTAGTCCAGCAAAACCTTCCACCAAGATAACCATCAAAATGATCTTCAAGTTGTGCGTGATTTCAGCATCTTTTGGCCGAATAAGTCATTTGACTTATTTTTTCGTTCTTATTTAATTTTATTTCACGGTAGTTAGTTTTGCGTCAAGTTTTTACATATATTTGCATAATTGTTCGGTTTTCTGCAATTTTTTCCATTCCTCTGTGTAAATAACCCAATATTGGTTCACGCGCGTGTAAACGAGGTGCTCTACCTAACTGAGCTATAGCCCTTCGTGTTTGGAATATACATTTTATTATACCATGGAGATAATTTATTGTCAAGATGACTGTTTCATGATCCAATATATAGATAATATATAAAAAATATTTGCTGTGATGTTCATGAATGGTTCAGAATATTACAAAGATTTTTATCTTTGGACCGTTGGAGATGGAATTACTTCGCTGGTTTGTACAAGTATTTTTGTTTCACTAATTACTACTATTCTAGATACGTCATGGTACGGGATTATTTGGGATCTTGGAATCGAAAAAGTAAAAAATAAGAGACGCGCCCCAACTTCAACTTCGGCCAAAACACAATTCAAAATCTGTGATACCACAAATTGACACATCACACATGACCGTCCTGTATTAGAAGAAATTTCAATGGAATAATATGAATCATCCTTAGTCTACTACCAAATAACTCTTTTTTTTATAACTTCTACGTTGAATGGGCTTGGAAAAGTTGAAGCCTCTTGTATTCCCAAAACCAAAAAGAAAATGACACAATCACATAACATCTGCTACCACAAATTGCACATTCGATCTGAACAAATTGAGGACAATAGCATTTTTGTGTAAAATAACGTGATATTTATGAGGATCAATGGTGTAGACACCCCAATTTTAAACTTGGGAATGCTCTCAAGCATCCCCGATCTTTTGCATTAAAATTACTATTCGAGTAAAGTAAAGGTCTGGTCTAATATCTAAAAACGCACCTATCGGTACACCACACACATACACCAACGAATATCTAACAACGCATCTATTGGTACACCACACACACGTACACCAAAACATCCGAACCGTCCATCTCAGAAAAATAATGTTTTGGATTTGAAATAAACTATCCGCGCATACTTTATTTCAAATCCGGAACGTCGAAAATGCTTTTGGACAACTGAGATACATTGGTGTGCATCTGAGGTATGCAGACATGGTGTGCGCCTATCATTTTCGAATATCTATAATTGTTAACGTTTTTTTGGCAAACATTAATGCTATTGACACCTCTTTTTCCACCGCATGCCTATGTGGCCTGACAACATGGAAAGTGAAAGAAAGAAGTTTTATTTTTATTGGCTATTTCTAATTTGTAGACCACCAAATTTAACCACAGCTAGCATTAATAGTAAAAGAACTTGGGAGCAATCGCACACCAAAATAAATAAATAAAAATTAAAAGAATAAAACAAGTAGAGCAATTAATCATAGTAGGGTAGCTCGCTTACCAAAAAAACAAAAGAATTATATATAGCAATTGTTAGGGTATCGATCTCTTTTTTTTATGTAATTATAAAGAAAATTTTCACATTATCTCTTTTTTATGTAATTATAAGAAAAAATATATGTGAAAAGTATAACTTCCCTATTTTATTTATATATTTATTTCAATGATAGAAGAGAAATTTAAATTACGACAGCCCTATACGTACCGACTATTTATGTTTTTGGAAGTGCTATCAATAAAGGAATCATTTTCAGGTATTAACCACTATCATGTAGGATATACTGTTATAGATTTTGTATAATCTGCATAGTAGAAATGTTTTTCCTCATCGGCAAAAGAAATATATATTTATAAAGACGCTCGGAAAGTACATCGAGAGACAAGTAAGATATCATGTGCCAAACAAACATTCCAAAAAGAACAGAAACACGTCCAATAAAGTGAATGTAGAAATGCAATCCACTGAAATTCATGACTTATGGTAACTGTCACGTGAAAATACCACATGATACTATTACTCGTGGAGCTAGCGTCACACAATCAATTTATTTTTTTTATCGGCAAAAGTAACATTTATTAAGGGGAAAGGGGAAGGGAGTCCAACGGAACGTTGGACAAATACAGCTAAATAGGACAAGCCCAACCTCATAGGGACAAAGCCCAGTACATCCAAAGACCTGAAAGCCCAGATAAAACAATAAAAGCACAACCCCAAAGTGGGCCTAAAATGCCCAAATCAAAACAATTAACACAACCCAAAGAAACCCTAAACCTAAAACAAAACTATGCACCCCAAGCCGCCG
>JAXBDA010009224.1:5000-13000 GCA_036023075.1 Gaultheria prostrata
ATAAGTGCTTCTTCTTCTGAGCCTTGGGAGGTCGGCGATGTTGTTCATTCCAAACAAAACATTTCAACAATTTCTGGTAGCTGACCCGGACTTTAACTGGGTAAGACGGAGGACAGTGCTCCTTGAACCACTCGGACACGAGGGGTATATCTTCAGCTCGTCGCATCCGCCCAGATCTCATGTTAAAAGGGCGTGGGGCAAACAGTAGTGCGATACCAGCAGCTGTAGTGTCGGTATATATTGGAGTATCTTTCAGCAGAGGTTCAACCCCATCAGGCAAATAAAATTCTTCCTCCTCCTCCTCCTCTTCATTAATTTTTTTCTCACATCGGTCCTTACTAGTGGTGGTTATGGGGTGTATGAGTGGATCATAATAAAATGCAGGTAGATCAGGATCCTCGGTTTTAATGAACATAATCATAGGCGTGTGATACACACTGAGCTTCACTTTCCTCGGCCTATTGTTATAAAGGTGAGGGAATGCAATTCTATACTCTGTCCTGAGAGGTGACCGAATGATAAGTTTGTTGATGTCATTAAACTCATTCCAGTCTTCATCACCTTTTTCCATGTCACGATACAAAGGCTCAAACTTAGGACCACCAGGTATGCACATGTTCAGAGCTTTAGCAGTAAAAAATGACTCCTTGTTGAACAAGTGAAAATAATTGCGGTCAATTAAATCAGAAAGTAGTTGTCCGGCCAGGCGATGAAGCGTGGCCATGATAGGAAGAGAGAGATGCCATCTCCGGTAACTAGGACCATTGATAAAATTCGTCCTAACAAGGGGTTTATGGTCATAGAACCAATTATATACAGCCGAATCTTCTTCCTTATCCAGTTCTAATTGAATAGGCTGCAAAGGATCTACGTCAAAAACATTATCGATGTAATCCAATGGAGGCTCCTCATCATCGAAAGGAGGAAATCGCATTCTCTTAAAATTCCGCCTATCCCTCTTTTCTCATCGCATCATGATCCACATTGCACCCCACTGAGCTAAATAAATCGGTTCAACAACCAAAGGTATTTCATTCACGAATGTAATAGCTCCAGTAACATGGTATAAAACCTTGACATTACGTACCTGTTCCCATGGCATTGGCATGTTCTCCAGGAGCTTGTAAACTGCGTGTGGAACAAATTTTAGGGCTCCGAGATAAACACGTTTATCGCGACGAAACCTTTTCGAAGTCATGTCGCCATGATCCTTGTTGATCTTCCTAACATGTTCAGGCGGCATAGCCTCCTTCTCCTTCTGCGCACCGCCATACCCAAACTTCCGCTTATCGGCATACCGCTCCGAATTCAGCCGCATCCACTTTCGCGCTTTCTCTTCCGACCGAGTCTCCATCTCCTCCGCAGACGGCAGGACGGTGGACGAAGACTGTGCAGACGGAGGCGGCGGTATCGACGAGCCGCCTGTTCCAGGCGGCGCAATCTGCCCGCTGTTGTTCCACATCTATTCTGACCGACTCTGATGAAAAGAACAGAAACCCTAGACCATGTAAGGAGACGTAGCGGTGGATTGGAGATGAGAGATGAGGGAGAAGAACTTCGCTGTGGTTAGAGATGAAAGCTTGTGTGAATTTATATAGGTTTGGAAAAAGTGTTAGGGCGGTTTCTATATATAAATACCTTCCGCAGAAAGAAAAGAAAAAGGACTCTTGAATTTTAGTATTGTTAATGCATTGAATAATTGAATATTTTTTTTTTGAACACCGAATAATTGAATATTGAATATGGTTATATGCTCCAACCTATTTATAAGTAGAGAAGTTCTAGTTTAGGTGAGAAACAAAAAAGGTAATTTCTTGCTAATCAAGAAAGACAATTTCTTGTTAATCAAGAAAGAAGGAAAAAAGGAAGTAAAAATAAAAAAATCTAATCAAATTTATTGCCTAATATATAGGTTATAAAAATCATATCCTAATTCTTGTACGATTAGGAATCCTAATAAAATTGAAAACCAAAATCAAAAACCAAAATCTAGCCGAATACAAAAAGATACTCCCTCCATCCCAAAAATATAGTCTCTGGTTCCATTCTAACCGGATAGAAAATCGATTATATCTTTCAATCGGTAATACATTTCATATGCAATATGGATCTTGTTTGATAGATCTCAATTTAATCTAAAATACAAAGATTTTAAAATCACCTAAAACATTATAGATTATAAGATATATTACATTGAAAAGTGGCACGAACTCCCAAAAGAGATTATATTTTTGGGACGGAGGTAGTAATAATTAATCCATCCGTCCCTTTTTAAGCGTATTACCTAAAAATTTCACATATTTTTCTCTCACATCAACTTTTACAACTTTTATATTTACTTTCCATTACTTACCCTTATCAATATAATAATACCCACTAACTTTTTAAAAAGGAATCTACTTTTAAGGGCAAAATAGGAAATGTACCCACTAACTTTTCAAAACACACACTTATTAAGGGACAGTCCAAAATGAAAATGTACACACTATAAAAGGGACGGAGAGAGTATAACCTAAACAAACATATTCCTAATCAAGATCTTAATTCTAAAAGAAAAAGGGTTTCCGAGCTGGTAAAACCTAATCCTCTTGCGGTTGGCTCCCAAGGTTCAACTTCTTACCATTTACTTGCTCTTCCGGTTTCCACATCTAAAGGTTCTTATTCCACACCTTTTTTTTTTATAACTGGATTCCACACCTCAATTTTCCTCGTTTGTTTGGTGGGATTTGGGGATGGGATTTGGGGGTGGGATGGAGTGGGACCCAAAATCTCATGTTTGTTACCTTATTGTGGATGAGATTTGAAATTCCATGACAATTTTTATCCCAAGAAAGGACGGGATATAAAATTCCATGGGGGGTGGGATTTGGATGGGATTTGGATTTTCCAATGCCTAAAACAACAAAAAGGTGCTTTCCAATGGTTATATCTCGTTGAACACAAACACCGGATATAAATTTTCTTCATCCATTAATATCCTGAGCAATATCCCAAGGATTCCATATCTCACCCATATCCCAAGGGATTTCATATCCTCTCCATTTATCTCCGCTCAAACAAACGAGGCTTAAGGTATTGGCACCATAGTGGTTTCCGAGCTGGTAAAATTCCAACCGGCCATTGTTTAGATTCAAATCCGAGCGTTCATTGCCGAGATAGATGGCCGGATAGACTCACTACACTCCTGTAGTGAGTCCTTCACTACAGGGCCCTTGTTCCCTTCCACGCATATTGTCACTTTCATTCACCTGGCATCACAATGGCCTATCTATTCTCAGCCTTTTGCAACCAGCTCGATGGCAAACCACCTCAGCTAGTAAACACTAGCAATTAGCATTTTAGTCAATCCAGAACTGCATCGTCTTACAATTTCTCTTGCAACTTGTTAGAAATATGGTAATTTGTTGATGTTGATTTTTTTATTTAATCAATTTTGTAACTAGCATCCTCATTAGGTAACGGATTCCTTTCTTACTCTGTCCAATTTGTTTGCATGACTTTATAAGCTCCATGGAATCTATATCTTTGCCCATACACAACCATATCGGCTCTGAATCCTTTCGGTGAATCTTTGTCATTTTTGGCTCTAGTCTCTTGCAAGAGGCTTTTGTCAAACATAACTTTTAACCTGTTTCAAATGCTTCTTCATTCCCTTAGTCGCTGGGGACCATGTTATCAAATTCGAGTACTTCGTCGGCTTGTTCTCCTTTGAGGGATTTGCAGAAGTCTTCCATTGAAAAGATTCAACATTTATTCTTGGAAGAAAGCTGTTGAGAAGGATTCTTTTCTTCATTTATCTCTTGGCTCTTGAAGGATTAAATCTTCTTGGCTTTGTCTTCCATAAGGGCTTGTGTTGGACCCCTTTTTCGTATGGGTTCAAGGTTGTATCTGAGATTTGTACCAAAATGGGGATTTTTGTGAATAATGAGATTTAGGGCTCTCGAGAATTTTTATCCTCGTTGGAGAACTTACTGAGGGGTTCTTGAGGATTTTTTTTTTGCAAGCATCTCCTATTCGCAGATTGGATTGATTTCCTTTTTTTCTTTCAGCATCATGGATTTCTCCTTGTAAACATCTGAGCACCTTCGTCGTGATCAGTGAGATTTCATAGATAAATCTAGCCCTAAGATTACTAGACACCGACCCATATATTCCTCTGCATACCGGCAAACTTGTTTATAACGGGATACGAAAATGCTATGAGATAATTGATTGAGGTCATTCCAGCAATCCTGGTTCATCCCTTGTTTCTTTGCTTTATCCCAATTCTCATAGTGAAACAAAGAACTCGGTTCCTAGTTCCAACTTCAATCTCCTTATCAAGGAAATAAAGAGCACTGGCATAGAGTGTGATTCTTCTTTTAACGTTCATGCCACCTCCACATATCTCCATGTCCCGCATGGTCTTTTAGGCTGAATGACGTGCTTTCCACCTTTTCTCCTATTCTAAGAAAGGCTGGTTTCTATTCTGCTATTTATAAGTCCCAATTTTCATATGTTAGAAACATAAACATGTTCAAGGCTTGTCTAGAATGTTGGTCACCGGACACCAACACTTTTCATTCAGTGTATGGGGAACTTGGCATCTCTTTTTGTGATCTTAGTGCTCTTCCTGTATTCGGAGAATTCTATGAGGAGTTCATCGGTAAATGGGAAGGGCACTGATCCGATGAAGATCCCACAGAAAGATGTCATGTTCCCCATACATTGCATGAAAAGTGTTGGTGTCCGGTGACCATCGTTCTAGAAAAGCCTTGAACACGTTTATCTTTCTAGCATATGAAAACTGGGAAATATAAACAGCAGAATAGATACTAGCCTTTCTTAAAAAAGGAGAAAAAGTGGAAAGCATGTCATTCAGCCAAAAACACCATGCGGGGTGTTGGAGATATGTGGTGGTGGCACCAACGTTAAAAGAAGAATCCCACTCTATGCCAATGTTCTTTATTTCATTGATAAGGAATTTGAAGTTGAAACCCAGGAACTGAATCATTTGTTCCACCATCAGAAAAGGGATGGAGCAAAGAAGTAGAGGATGAACTAAGATTTACGAGGTAACCTGTTCAGATCACTGTTGCGGGCCTTTGGAGGCCACAAAATAGGGTATTAAGGGTTATGTGGAGATAACGTACATTGAACTTATCTAAGGGCCTATTAGGCCTAATTTCTGGCACGATACTTTTGATTGCTTTCTTTTAATTTTACTAGACTTGAGTTATTTTTTTAAGAATCTTTTTCATTTTCTAATATGAACTTTTTTTTTTAACTTTGATCTACGCTTTATGCTTTTTTTAATTCCTTTCATTGAGAAGAATGATATGGTCTGAAAATTTGACCTAAATAGCCCCTAATATTGTAGTTGTGATCATAAATTCAAAAGCAGTCCGACTACAATCATTGAATCTGAATTGAGTAAATAATTCTTTGCAACAAGTAGAAAGCACACGTCTTTCTTCTCGAATTATAACATTTTTCTTTCTTTTTAAAGATGTCACGAATCATGCGAATAGATTATAGGCCATGTGCCACGAAAATATACAAAATCGGTTCATATAAAATTGAGACTTCTATGTTTATATACATAATAAATTAAAAAATCAAAATATATTTGAAGAAATAAAAGCCAGATTTGAAGTTCCTTAAAAAAGACCACATTATGGAATTGAACGAAAGAAACTACGCTCGTATTTATTACACAATTGAACTTACTTCAACAAATAGTGTATAATCTTGACAAATTTTCTTTGAAAAAAATTAATGAAACAATAAACATAAAGTTGTCATCTATGTAATCTTTTCCAGATTACTTTGAAAGAAATTAATGAAACAATAAATAAAAAGGATGCCATACATACTTCTCGAACCGTATGTATACATACCCCTTGAGATGAAAACTGAAATTGATCAACTTTTTCTTGTGGTCGAGTGTGACTGAGGAGGCCCGTGAAGGGTGGATTCATGCTCAATGTATTCACACTGTCTACGACACAACTAATTATTTTGTTCTCAATGGCTCCTGTCAATTACGGCCATTGGTGAATACAAATAAGTAGTTAAAGTCAGAGTTGCCATGAAGGCTAATATTGAAGCAAGTGAGAAGTGAGCAGAAGGCATATAGATTCGTCCGCCTTCCCATGAAATCAAAGAGCACAGAAGCAGTGAGTGGCCTACATAATCTTAATACGAGGAATAAGATATCCCCCCGGGAAAAAGATCTATATGGTAAACATAAAGCTTCTTCTTTGAATCAAGTGCATCAGAAATCCTGTAATCCTATGGGTACACATTGAGAAGCACCAGCACCTCTTCACCCCACTCATGCACTAGGGTCCCCAACATCTGCGACATAGACACGCCTTTGACCATGTCCCAATTTGATATTTATAGGACACATGTGGGATACACAGGCAAAACCCCATATACTGAAGGCGAATCAAGGGATCACCAATAGATACTCTACCAATCCAGACTCCAGGCAAAGATTGGACAAGTTTGTGCTCGGATCCATGCTTCTTAGTTACGACATGACAAATATGGATCGGGGGACACATTAGGCGAGCTTCTATTCCACCTTGATGGTATTACATCCTCTTCTCAATGGTTGCAGTGCTATTTACTTGTATAGCCTTGCGGCGTGCAACTGAGCTTTCATACGAATCTATTGGCTGTCAGATTGTCAGTGATAGTGCCCATCTATCATGCTTCCATCACATGACTAGTAAAAATTAGCTGCAAGTTGTTTACATTTCTAATATATTGTTTCCACACCTAAGGTTACATAGGCTTGAGTTGCACATAAGGGATATGTGAAGTATGGTTTGCAAACCTTGTACATATTGCCCAATAAAGGAGATATTTACTACAATTCTTGACTAGTACATTTCCAATGAAATTAGAGCATGCAAACAATATTCTGGATTTACCATTTCAAGAAAAAAACATGCCTTTTTTATCAACACAATTCCTTTTAACTTTTGAAATTATGCAACGGTAACACAAGTCCTAGCAATTCAAACAAAGAAGAGTCAATCACCCAAATTCCATGGCAATTCAAACAAACCAACAAGTGCAATATGGAGAAATCAAAGTAAAGAGACAAGACACGCAATATACGTAGAAACTACTTAGAATCTAATACCATAAGCATAAAACCACGGCCTTACTCTACTTATATTTCATAATTCAAAAGGTACAAGAAGTTCAAAGACAATGGATTTACCCGCAAGCCACTTGCTATTCCTAGCTCCAACTCTTGAACTAGCACCCCGTGCTCCTTCTTGAATTCACGAGCCCACGAGAATCAACATCTCGATCTCCGCATCACAACTGTAAGGACCCGTAAAATTAAATTATTTTTTCCGGAAATAATGTTGGAGAAATGTGAGAAATTAACTAAAATGGTAATTTGTTGGGTTATGAGGTGTTGTGTGTGGATAGAGACTTAATTGCATTACACAAGTCACTTTTGGACTTGGGGTGTAATTTTCTTTTTGTTTTAGGGTGCATGTGGTGAGACACACACACACACACACACCCTCATCTCCTCTACCAGACGTCTCTCTCTCTCTCTCTTCTCCTCCATTGCTCTTCTCCACTCAAACCTCCACAAAACCTCAAAAAATCTCACACCCCAACCTTAACTCTTTCACAAAACCTTCGGGAAATCTCGCAAGCTACGCGTGGGTGGTATTCATTCGTTCCGGAGGTGATAAAAGTTCGGTTGGGTTTCTCTTGGAAGGCTAGGGTTCATCTTTCTCCTCACTTGAAGCTCAAATCTCTTTGAGGTAAGAAAATCTCTCTCATTACTAAATGTTTTCAAGTGCTTGTGCGTGGATTGAGCCCCTTTGTGATCAATATCTTTACTTATCTTGATAATCTGTTGAAACCCACTGAAAAGCTGTCAAAAATCTGCTCGTAACGAGGGTTGTATCGATACAGATTGGGGTTGTATCGATACAAATAGGTTTGTATCGATACAAATAGGCCTTGTATCGATACAG
>JAXBDA010009225.1:0-13000 GCA_036023075.1 Gaultheria prostrata
GATAGAGAGAGTGAGTCATCAAGAGATGCATGTTGAGAGGAGTCGCTGGTCACTGCGGGAAGGATGGTATGGTCTCCTTTCTCTCTGCCTCTCTTCTTTTAGTTGGAATCCATTTCAACCCATTACCGACCCATCTAAAACCATATATCAATGGGTTTAAATGGGTGACCCAATTACAACCCATATTTAAATATGGGTGAATTTGGGCGGGTTATAAATGGACGAGTTTGGGTGGATCTATATATATGGGTTGAGATTGCCATAGTCAACCCACCCATTTTAACCAATAACCCATATCAACCCACTCAAATCCATCCAAACCCGCCCATTTGTCACCTCTACTAATTATCTATTCTAATATACTATAATGGGAGTGCACCAGTTTGGTGTAGTCTTTTTTGAAGCCGGTCACAAAAGTAATTTCCTTTTTTTCAAAATTCTCTTACTTCTTACTTAAGTTCAACGTAAAAAATAGATCAATGAAAATTTTGATAGTATATATTTGACTTCTGATTCTAATTTGTGAGTTGCTTTCCGATTAGTTAGTTTTTTCCCATGTTATAAACATATGCAATGTTTTTTACACTTTCACCCCACTTTATACCATGTTTGCTGTGGTTTAAATGCCCTCATGTGTGAGTTAAGTTCAACATTGCCAGAAAGAGTAATGGAAAAAAAAGGGAAATGATTTCCACAACTCCCTTTTATCCCCACACTCCTTTTTTATCTTTATTCAACCTGAAATTACCAAATTACCCTTACTTCAAGAGTCACCTTTTCCATATGAAGGGCAATTTGGTAATTTCAGGTTGAATAAAGACAAAAAGGGAGTGTGTGGGGATAAAGGGGGTGTGGAAATCATTTCCCAAAAAAAATTGCATAGTTTGGTTAATATTGGTAGGAGATCAAAATCTTACCGTAAGACAACTTAGAGTCCGGGCATAAGCAATGTGTGTGCAAGTGAAATTTTGATAATTTAAACATATTGGATACACAATCTAAAAAAATTATCAAAAATCGGCTTGCATCGTTTCATCAAAGTTTGATTTGCATATACATTACGTGTGCCCGGTCTCTCTGCTAGACTAGTAGCAGTAGTAAGCAGTAATACTGTAACATTTTAACAGCGAGGACCATAACCTGCAAAAAGGAGCTTGGAGGCCGGCCGTGGTCAACGAGAGGGGATCCGAGGTCAAATTGGCGGGCAATTACGAGAGCCTACTGCAACTTGTACAAACGAATACTCGATCATTTCTTCTCCCATCACCCGTCTGCTAAATCTGTCGCAAAATTTTCACATCTTTTGATACTGGAAATCTACTGATTTAAATCTCCCGATCTTAAGGACAGTGATTGAGATTTCGTGATATGGTGAAGGAGACTGAATACTACGATGTCTTGGGAGTCAGGCCCACGGCCACCGAGGCTGAGATTAAGAAAGCTTATTATATCAAGGTAATTTCAACTGCTTTTGGTTCCCCTTCAGTTGCAACGACGATATAGCAATATACCCACATGTGACCGCGAAATTACCCCCTCGGTTTACTCTATTTGGATATTTTGTTTGATTGGAAATCAAGGGTTAATTGCAATGGTCCTTTCAACTGCTACAGTCATGCTTTTTTGAACGAACACCCGGAGCCAGGGTTTTGGCTGTGTAATGTTTTACTTGTTCCCCCAGTGAAAACTGGAACTGTGAATTGGTTTTGAACTGGAGCCTCTGCTGGAAATATGTTTGCTTCTTGATTTATTTATCCATGAGGACGACTTCATAAGTTTAACTACGTTGTGTTATTACTTGTTTTTTTTTCTCTTGCTTTGGGACATTGATAGCAGGTCTATTCCACGGCCTTAATTGTATGCATAGCCTGCATATTTTATGGTTTCCATTCCATGTAACTGTTACAACTGTTAGTGCTTGCATCAGTTGGCTGCCTTCTGTTTTGCATAACTTTCAAATTGATTCCCTGTCCAATGCATGCCACTTCAGACTTATTGTGTGCAGCGTGCAGGTATTCGATTGATATTATTTTCCGCTATGGTGACGAATAATGATGGTAGAAGAAATCTTTTTTGCCGTAGAAAATTATCAGTTACTAGTTATGACTTTATTTTTGTCTGCACCCACCATGAGTGGTAAACATACTGAGTCTTTGGTGTTAGGTCCTAGAGTACCCCGACCATGAATTGGTAATCCCATTTAAGAAACACTTAGTTGAGTTGTATTCTTCTCTCTTTTGGAATTGCATTTAACCTAGCTCTTGTAATTCCAATTTGCTATAACAAGCATCTCTTGTAAGATATGAGTAAGACCACATTACCCTGGGCAAGCGAGCAAGGTACAAGCTAAGCTTTAAGCTTTAAGGTTGAATTATCAAATCCATCACCAAAGCTTGGGTCGTGCTTGAGAATTTGAGGTTGCGTGATTGAAGTCTTGCAGTAGATTCCAGAGGCAAGAGGTCGAGTTTGTGGATTTTGCACTGCAGGTTTCAAGCAAAAGGAAGCAATACAAGCGGATTTTACAAGGGAAACTTTTGTCTACTAGTGTAGATTCGCCGGATTGTAAGATACCCTTGGAGTTGCTTATTTATAGTGTCTGACTCTGTAGAGTCTAGACTAGGTCCCATGTGTTTTCCTTCAAAAATCATGTCTTTGTTTTCTTGTGTGCTTTTATTTATCATTTGATTGGGATTTTGATATGGATCTATTTATAGTTTTGTTGAATTGTGGAAGACTCACGCTACTTGTTAGCTTAGTAATCAGGTAATTTATAGTATAATTGAGCTCGAAGTATGTGATAATTGCCTGTTTTGAAAATTTATATCCCGATTTTATTCATCACTTGCTGACTGAAGATGATCATAGAGGTTTTGTAGTCTTAGCCCCGCATTGTAAAGAGTATATATTCTGTACTGAGCATGTTGCATAAGTATAGGAGCACTGTTTTCATGATATAACTGACTTAAGTTTGCCCAAATTTCAGGCCTTTATGTGTATGTACATGATTGCCTGACTGACCTTACTGAATAGACAACTCAAGAACCATTCTTGAATGCACTCAAGCAGTTGAATTTTCGAAAACTAGTAACGTCGTTTGAAGCCCCGTTGACGGGTCCTGAAGCAGTGGCCATCTCACCAGCTTCTAGGATAGGCCGGTTGAAGCCGGATTGAAGGCTTCTTGAGCAATTTTTGCTGTATCAGAACTGCATATTGGAACCACCAGAGAGGCTAACTCAAAGCCTGTCCAATGGCTGCTCGAGCAACACACTAGTTTTTTGTATTTATGGAAGTCACAAAACTACTAACTTATCCTTTATCCCAAGCTATTCGATATGATTTTTTTTCTGGCATGCCCAAGTTAAACCGAGGTTCAGAAGTTCCCCAAGAACACAACAAAAGAATTACATAAACTCTCTTTGTGTCTACAAAACTCCTATCAAAACTTGTGCACGTTCATCATTGTGGCTTCATTTGCTTCTTCAAAACCTTTGTGGTGAGCATAAGTGCCATCAAGATCACACCCCATACTTGAAGGAGGAGGACCCCTTAGCCTCACCCGAACTTCTTTGGGGTCTGCTTGGTTCCGGAGCATCAACCAAATGAAGGTTGCCAATCTAGAAAAACTGGTCGGTCGCAGAAGCTCCAGTTGTAGATTCAATGCCTCTCCGATCTCTTTGACGGGAAAGGCAGAACATATATAGCCATAGAGCATCATTGAGATCAAAACCTGGATCCCTTCTGACACAAGCCTTTTTGAATAAGAATCTCCACTTCGACCACCAAGTAATGCTTCAAACTCTCTCGAGCCCATCTCCGCATCTGAGCAACCTGCAGATAAGTCTTATCTTGCGCAACCTTCCTCAACTGGCATTCAGATGATCTCCTCACAAGTCTTTTGCAACCATTTCCAAAAATCTTATCCGCTATTGTTAGGCATCAATATTTGAACACCCAAAACCTTACTCTCAAACCACTGTACTTTATACCCCATTGCAGTAAAGATCTCTGCAATCCCCCTTACCAGTTCCACCATCCTTAAATATATCTTTTCGGCCCTTACTCCATCAATTGCTGGAAATTGTTTACTCTCTCTTTTATGGCATCTGTTTACAGTTGAGGTATTTGTACTATCTATCACCTTTTTGTTTTTTTTTTTGGTTCAAATTCAATAATGCCATGTGGATGTAACTATACATATAATGGATCGCGTTTGTTTCCTTTACATCCCTTATTCGTTGTACTGGCTCCATTATTGTGGTCCCATTATCTTAGTTCAGTTGTTTGGTGTTAAGGCGTCCAACCCAAGACCACTTGGCAATGAGTGGAGAGGCTTCCTAGACTCATATTATAGTTTCGGAGGTGATGAAGTCTTCTAAAATTGCTGCTGGTGTTTGTGGTATGGCAGTTTTCCACCATCGTTTGTTTGAGTTTGGCTGTTTCAGAAGACATCAGATATTGGTCCTATTTCCAAAAATAATGGGAGGCTACTGAATTAAATGACTTTCCATGCTCCCGCCTCAAGTTGTCAACAATGGTTGAACAGTTACATTCCTTGTTATGGGCAAGTCTCTGTAATGCAGAAGGTTGCTGTGCATGTCTAGTTATTTCTGCTTATCAAGGAAAAATACCGGTAGGGAATTACGACAGATTTGCGAGGAAGATTCCAAAATGAAATGTACTTGCTGTTTTCATTTCCTTATTTTCCTTGTATGTTCTTCTCCTCATTGGCGGATTCCGAGGGGTTTCCTAGATTTAAGTACATTATTTGTTCGCCATTTGTTTACACGAGTGAATTTTATGTAACTGCATCATGTTCTCTTCTCCATTTGTTATTCTTCTTATCATGCATATAGTCTCACCTCGTCTGTTCCATCTTGTTCTTGATTCTCCTTTCTTGTTTGCTTTCTTGATGATTGGAAATAGTAGGAATTAATGGTTGTTTAATGCTCCTCTTCTCAACCATTTGCCTTTCTGGCTGCAGGCACGACAAGTCCATCCAGATAAAAACCCAAATGATCCCCTGGCTGCACAAAATTTTCAGGCAAGAGTTTCATTATATATGATGAGAAGTTACAATAAATGCGACTCCGTGACTGTTACCTTTACGAATCACGTGCCTCCGATATCGTTCCGTTGATGGTTTTACACATAAATGGACAACCCTGTGGAGTTACCCATGTGATTGTGGAATAAAGAAGATAATGTAGGAGATATCGTTATCCATTTTCTCTTGATAAGGATATGACATATTGTTCTGTATATGTAACTGCAAAAGAGTTGAAATCACGTCATTTACTAAGTTAAATCAATCATTTACAATCCGCTAAATAAATAATGCAAAAAGTATTTTCTTCGATTAAATAAATTGTTATGTTGACCCCCGAAATCAAAAGATTTAAAGTGCTTCCGTGAGTGATCTTCCTTAGCTTCAAAAGTAACCAGGAGAGTGGTTTGATCAACCAGGGGTATCAAAAACTGCAAAAAGAAACTCAAGCTGACCATGTGCATTGCATAACTTCTTACTAGTTGAAATAAGAAAAAGGAAATATCACCTTTGCAATGTCCAGAATTGGCATATAGATATAGTACATTACATATTTGTTTATGGTTTTCTGAGAACCTCCTTTTCGTTTTGTCCATTCAATGTCCCATTTATGTGAGTTCAGGTTTTGGGAGAGGCATATCAAGTGTTGAGTGATCCAACACAACGTCAGGCTTATGATGCTTATGGGAAATCAGGAATTTCAACGTGAGTTACTTCATGTGTAACCTACCACTATAAGAAATGTCTATACTCATGCATGCACAGGTACTGTAGTAAAATTGAGTTATTTTCAATTGCAAATAACTTTTCGCGAAGTTCCTCCTTGTTGCAGTGAAGCAATTATTGATCCTGCTGCAATTTTTGCAATGCTCTTTGGGAGTGAGCTTTTTGAGGAATACATTGGCCAGCTTGCCATGGCATCAATGGCCTCATTGGATATTTTCACTGAAGGGGAGCAGTTTGATGCTAAAAAGTTACAAGAGAAAATGAGGGTACAATTTCTGCATATTTCTTAATTATATTGTTCTTAGACATATTTTTAGTGTGCACTTGTATTATTGTTCTCCTTACTGGGGTTATACGAAAGCTTGTAAGCCTAAAGTGAGAACCAAAAATATTTGGAGATGCAACTATATCGACATGAACACTGTATTAAGCCACAAACTCCGGATTAGAAAGAAAAACATTTATTAAAGGAATCAACAGTCTGCACAATTGATTATCAAATGGTCAATGAGGCAGACGAAAAACAAGTTCTAGAATCATCATATTTTCAAGTTGAATCCAAGACTAGAAACTAGAAATCAAACCTCGATATTACGCATTAAGGGGTTTTGGGTGGTACTCAGCTCTCTCCTTGTATAGAAAGTTTTTTAATCCCTTTGTATCATTAAGAGTAGCTACAGAGTACTCCTGGTCCTTGGGAGGTCAATAACTTGTATGACCGGGGCAAGTGCCTGCAAACTTATGGTGGACTATAGCCTATAAGTGTGGATGTTTTTTTTTGTTGTTTGGTTTCTTTTTTGTTCTTTGTTCTTGTCTCTTTATCATTCTTATTTGTATTTTCAAGGTAACATGTGACAATTTGATTTTCAATCACCTCATCTGATTCTAAGGTTACTAACTGAAGTGAATGCATCAAAGATTCCTCGGACTGGCTCGTGAAATTTCTTTTTCTGTTTGGAGACAGTTAGGATGAAATAACCTGCAAAGAGATGTCATGTAGAAACAGGTCTTTGGAGTACTCAAGGTCTTTAAAATTTCCATTCCTATTAGGACAATAGGTATGCTCTATAAATGATTGAGCTTCTCTGATGCAGTAGACAGGCTCTTAATATTGTCGATGGCCTCGGACGACCCTGTTTCCAAGACTGAGACTTTGAGAGCTAGACTCCTTCTCTTTAAGACAATATTTGTATAGAGCCAGACATTTAGACATGTTCCTCACTAACATAAAGAGCTTTAGGAATGTCGTTAGTGTTCAGAATCTAAGATAGGCCTTAATAGTTAATGAGCAACCTAAGGGTCTGACAACAACTGGAAAATTGTGGCAAAGTTTGTATCTAGAGGGAGTGAATAGGACAAAACCCAAGGTAGACTAGTATGGTATAGAAAATTTCAAGTACACCAGTTTAATCAAGCCATTTACCAAAAGAGAAAACCTCACGGTTTCACAATAATAAGACAGAGAAAAAGCAAGACCCAACAATTCATGAAGAACGAAAAGGAAAAATCAGGAGGACCTTGCCGACATAAGCACTCCACTGTCCACTCCATATAGTGATATCGAGGGTAATTAAGGAGAACTTATCAGAGATGAGTAGTCCAACCCGGTCAGCTGTATACTGATGTAGAATGGGAGGGGTGAGAAGATAAGGGAGAAGGATTGGGCCACAACCCTCACACACAGGGCCAAAACTTTAAACACAACTCTCATTAATCAAACTCTGTGCATTGCAATGAATAGAGATCTTATTTATAAGCTAAGAAACTAGATATTAGATAATGATAACACTGACGTATACCAAATCCTAACGAAAATACTTACTTATCGAGGGTAATTATATTTGTTTTTTTTTTATCGGCTTGATAATACTTGTCTAGATCCTACTAATTTTTTAAGCACAAGTATATATGGGCACAAGTATATCTGGCAAATATATTTATGGGACCAAAAAACGTTTATGTTCTTCAGCATTCTCCCCCATGGAGAAAAAGAACTCGACCTCGAGTTCGCAATCAAATACTGAACAAAAGAAATCTCAAGCCTAGTAAAATTGTATCTTTCTACCTTGATCACATAATTGATTGGTGGAGAGGCAACAAAATATGAAAATTTAAGTGCATCCCCATTTTCAAGAACCTTTTCCTGCATTAGAATTTCAAGGACGGCTTCTTGGGCTTCCTGGGTTTCAAAGCCTTCCGAGTATTGTTCCAACAGAACATCACCTTTATTCGTTGGACTTTCCTGGTCAACTTTTTCCTTGTCATCTTTGATATCTATTTGAGAAGTTACAGAAGAATTCAACAATTTTTCCACAGTTGCCTGTATTTGACGTAATTGTTCTAATCTTTGCACATTATCCTCCCTCATTTGCTTATGTATGCCACCAATATCTGAATACAACTCAGAATTGGTCACCATGATTGAGGAACGGCATGATGAGACTGAACTATTTGATGGTTGACAAACAAGGGAAGAGAGCACAGACGGAAAAGGGAGAGGAGAGAGAGATGGGCACCGAGCTTTTGCTCTGTTACGAAAATTTGATCTAGAACGGGAGGGGTGAGAAGAGAAAAAGAAAAGAAAGGATCAGGTCACAACCTTCATAGGCAAGGCCATAGCCTTAAACACAAATTCTCATTAATCAACCTCTGCTCATTACGATGAGTAGAGAGCTTATTTATAAGCTAAGAAACTAGATAATGATAAGAAAAACGTATAAAATCCTAACAAAATACTTATCAGATAATGTTAATACTTATCTAGATCCTACTAAATATTTAAAGATAAATATATTTGGGAATTATTTATGGCACCAAAAGCCTTTATATTTTGAGTTACTTACAGCCTCGTACATTGAACTCTTTTGATTTCCACTCTCAAGGGGTTGTGCTCAGTGCTCACGATTAGTCTCCTCGTGACTCTAGAGTGCACAAACACAGAAGTCCTCTGGTAAAAATCTGCAATGCGATTTCAAAATACCATGTGGCATTTTTACGGTAGGTTATTCTGAAATCAGTTGTGACTATGTTGGAGATGTTAATGAGCTATGTTACGCGGACCCTCGTAATGGTATAAAGTACCCGTGTCGGACACTCGACACTCGGATAAGGGTGTGGGATATGTGTCCGCTAAGTTTAGTAAGACACTTCTATAGAAAACCTAATTGTAATTCGAGTTTATCATGGAAGTATGCATAAACCTCTCTTATTATCCATGAAATGCGCTATAGAACCTTAAAGCACCATTTCACGTAAGAAAGTACAAAAAAATAATAATAATAGGAGCAAATTTGAATATTTTGCTGTGTCCCCGTCTCCTTGAAATGGGAAATAGTTGAATCCGACACCTAGATACATACCCGCACCCGACGGTCGTACCCGAGTCCAATTAACATAGTTAATGAGTAGCGACAAGTAACTAATTGAAATGTAATATAATTTGTTCTGATGTTTCATGGAGTTGAACCAACTGGAAGGTAAAAGGAAAAAATTTGAATGGTTATGGAGAATTGTTCTCTCGCAATGTGCTACAAGAATTGATTGAATTAAAGATATTTCGAAGAAGGCTAAATACTAAGAATTATTTTGCCAATCAACAGAAATTACGTAAGAATAATTTCAGATAATTCATGCTTTATAAGATGATGTGTTGCATGTTAGGAAGAATTGTGATTGTGATTTTTTTTTCCCGTTACTTGATTGATGAATAGTTAAAGCTCAAGTTGTTAGGGTGTTAATCGTTAGAACTTAGATATATCATTGTCTTCAATTACAAGTCTTCAGTTGTCCCCAAAGCTTAAGTTGTTAGGGATAGAGCCAACGATATGTATTGAACTATTTACCACCTTCCACGTTCAACCCAGACTTGCCGACCACGATGCATTCATCTACACATATAGAGAACTTTAATGGAAACATCGAACAAACGCAGATGGGGAGACTTGAAGCCGAGATATGTCAGAAACCTACCTAAGGTTTCATATTATGCCAATTGCCAAGTTACCTATTTTTCGGAAAGCTTAACTTAATAGAAGAAGGGCCCAACAATGCATACCAAGTTATCCAACTATGAAAATAACTTGATTTGGCAATAGTCTTGATTTTGAGAACGCTTCAATTCTTTTAGCTGAAGTGTCTTGCAAACACACTTTAGAACATGCTCTAAATTGTATTTCAGCTTTTTGGATTGATTCAAGCCAAAATTTATTTGGTTATGTCCAAGTTTTTAGCTTTCTTTCTATTAAAGGTTGTTCAAAGGGAAAGGGAAGAGAAACTAGCTGAAATACTGAAGGATCGACTCAACCTATATGTGCAAGGAAACAAAGAAGATTTTGTTCGTCATGCTGAAGCTGAAGTATCAAGGCTCTCCACTGCGGGTAATATGTTTGCTTATTGTATTTTCCATATTTACTTACCTTTTATGGCTTGGGACTGGATGCTACCCAGTAGCAGCTTAGGCAATATATATGTGTGTGTGTGTTTGTCGAGCAATAGATCCAGTGTTCTTATTGGCACATTTATAAGCTTGCTCGGACTTTTTGAAGCTTTTTGGCAGGGATTGTATAGGCCTCCAATCTGTCATACATTCTTGTTGGAAAGAAATTTTGGACACCAAACGAATGCTAAAAAAGGCAAGAAAATGAGCGGGAAAAACTAACACAACTAATCATCCTAAATTCCTAATTGTTAGCTGGTCCACCGATAATCATTGGATGTTGGGCACACAAGCATGTCCTTTCACAAGGGCGGAACCTCATACTAGTCAATGTGGAAGAGACTAGACCTTTGACCAAGAACAATTCATTGGACTTTGTATCATCCCTAACCCCTAGTCCCTGAGCCTACAACCTCGAACGACATGGACTTATCATTCCTACCACATACAATGCTCGTGTTACTGTAGACACCCAAATTTGGCTTTGTGAATGTTTAAGCCCCCACCTTGGGGCGCACCCGATGATGACGTACAATCTCGTAAGCTGTGGTACTAAAGATATGAACTCTATGAACTTTGTGGACATTTGGGAACAAGCTTAGCCCATAGGAAGCCCGTACAGACACCTATTCGGCCCACAACCCTTGTTTTGAATCCAAACCTTGAACAATGTACTGGCCGACACACACATCTGTAGGCCTGCACATCAATCCCCTGGCCAGCAGACAAAACCTCTTAGTGAGATCTATAACCCAACCGGCACATCGATCTGCTGGAAATCTGGAATATAGTGTTCAAACCGAGCTCAAACTCTCTCTTCTCGTCACCCGAACTTGGCAAGCACGTCTAGGACTCTTAGGCATGAAATTTGGCCGGATTTATCTTCCTAAATTGTCGTTAATTAATTAATTGTCAATGATTATCCCGGATTATTCCTTAACCCCTATGAATACAAGCCATTGGGCTTCGAATTAAGCGAGATCGATCCCCCTCTTTGCAAACCCACTCTCACACCCCGTTTTCTAACCCTTTCCAGCAAAAGCCCTCAACCCATCAGTTATGAAAACACCCCGACCGTCTCCAACTCCTCAAAACCCCCAGTTTTTAGGGTTTACTCTCAAACACCACAAAATCTTCGAGATTTGAGTTCAATCAACCAAGTTGAGCTATTAAGGGTCCGAGGTGGGATGCTAACAAAGCTCTCGGGTGAACTTTTCTGTTTTGATCATAATTCCTAACTTTCTGTTTCTGTACTAAGTTTGTTGTTCTGGTGTAAGGAGGAACTCCGGCCGTCACATTGTTGTGTCGGCCCGGATATTGTACCCAAGCAATCTTCCGGCCGATAGATCGATTGCCGGCCGGGAGATCGCACTGCTGGGGTATATTTTCTTTTCCTGTCTTCTGTTTTACTGTATATACTAGTGTTGCATGCTCCTGTTTCCTTTCTGCATACGGTTTAAAATCTTGTTATCACTCATATTTTTTTAAAGTCTAATAATCAGTTTCATGCGAGTCAAATAAAAGTATTGAAAGAACCCATGTGAAGCAAAGTAGAGGCCAACCGTCAGATTGGCCAAAGAGGGGGGCCTAACCCCTTTCCTCTTTGTAGACCTCGGCTTCCGAATCTAGAATCTCTGTCTAGTTTCTTGGTTCCTAAAACCAAGTGGCAACTCTAAGCAATTTAAGGTGCTGCGCAATGGGCACTCTCGATACATACGACACGCTGCAACAGGTGTCTTGAGTTCACATATTGGCCATCCTGTGTACGAGTCCGCTCTGGAACTGGCGGGTATCCACAGTTACAAGTTTTCTTCCATTTGACCTATGGCTATGAGGGTTGGTTGATCCTCAGGAACTCCTTATATTATACAAGGACAATTGTGCCACTATCCAGTCACAACATACCATCTCCTACCAGATCCACTTGTCAACCTACTTGTCATGGACTTGCTGTTGATTATCTTTCTAAGGCTATCTGGGCTCTCTTCTCCTCTATCTCCAGAGGTCGAAGCACTTCAGTAGCTCCATTTTCCTAGTCTACAACTCAACAATCCCTTGTTTCATCAGTCACCCATCAAGGTATTACCTACGCTAGGCATCAAGAAAGTGGCCCAACCATGGTCACTTCTTATCGGAAGGGCTTAGAGAAGACTTACCATTTAGCACCAATTGGTGTTGTGGAGCTTATAAAGGGGAAAGAGTCGTGGAGCTTATTAAGGGGAAAGAGTCCTTAGGACTACACAAAATACGATCTTATCGAACAATAAAAACTATCTAAAGGAGAAAAGTCTTTTGGGCATGACGATATTTGTTTGAACTAGGCTATTGTTCGTATTGACCAGCCTAGATAAATCAAAGTTAAAGAGCCTTTATATTGAAGGACCGTGAACAAGAAGGAAGCCTCATCAACTTCCAAGATCTGAGCATTTAAAAGATAACTATGCATTTGAAGCATCCACTCCCTTGTCGTCCCAATCGAAGAAAGTAGAAGCTAGCGAGTACTTGAGGGGGATAAGTACTACGGATTGAATACCAACCTGCGCCATGTGGTACTACTACAGTATTATTTATTTCGAAAACCATGGAGAGTTGGTCAAAATATTAAAGAACTCCAGCCATACAAGAAGTCAACTTCTGAGGGGGCTGTTTGCAAGATATCTGGAGAAATAGCTACCTTGTTTTATCAACTAGAAGACCGCCTTATCTCAACTTCTTAGAAGATAGTTATAAGAGAAGCCTATCCAACTCGGATTGTGTTGACTGTTGATTCATTGATACATTACCTACCCCCCCCC
>JAXBDA010009226.1:0-13000 GCA_036023075.1 Gaultheria prostrata
ATTAAGCACAAACACCAAATCCAACCACGTGCACGCATTAAATGGAAAATGAGGGTTAAATACACGAAAATCGCGCTAACTCTACCCTACTTAGGCGCTTAAAATCATGCATTTTGCGCGCCTATCAGTAGTATTCAGCCGTTAGAACCTACTCCGATTGTGCAACAGTCATGCAGATGTGGCTTGTACAGTTGTACAGAAGTGTGGCCAGCTAATGTAGGGCAATAACGTGAAAGTAGTATTGATCATAGGGTGGCTAAGATTGCGATCAGTGTGTCAGTTTAGAGTATGATTAATTGCTACCACTTCAGAAATTATGCTATAATTGTTCTCAGTGAAAAAATTATAGAGCTTCCACCCTAGAATGGTAGAACAAACAAGGGATCTGATTTATGGTCCAAGAGAGGGTATTGAGGTGAAAGTTATTAATGGTCTGGTTATGGTAAAAAGGTGAATGCAGCTGTGAGGAGAAATGTGAAAAAGAATTAGTTCAAGATTTTTCAACATTTCCTCAAACGTCTTGCGCATCCCTTCAGATTTCGCATTGGGCTCCCTGAATTTTTAGGCGCTTGAAAATATTCAAAAAGTCATTCCTGGTTATTGGAATAAATTATAGTGAACTTGGAATACAAACAGGAAGACTTCCAGTATCGTATTCCCTTGATATTTCTTGTTCATCGAATATGGATTGGTCAACATTCACTTGGATAGCTAGTCAGTTCCTGTTTAGTGATTATCTTTTTCTTTTTCTTTTCTTTTTTTTGAGATTCCTGTTTACTGTATCTTCACTCTGGCAAAATGGGGCAATTAGAAGATGTGGAGATGGAAAAATTATGATGGCCAGATCAAGTTCTAAAGCAATTCAGACCTTGGAGATGTGGATCATACTATGTTTGATGCGTAAGTTAAGGATACTGAAGCTGGGGCGCTTTACTAGGGGAATGCAACATAAGCTCCTGGTGCGCCCCTTAAAGGGACAGAGGCATGACTCATGCAGCCATACTTGCAAAACTCATCTGGTTGAAGTTCATGTAACATGATTTCAGTCCACCTGACGCCTCAGTCGCCCCCATCTCTGCCAATCACTTTAGAGAAAAGATTTTTGGTGTTTCTTTTTCTGATCATGTCTGGCCATTGTGGCCAACAAAGGTAAACTGAGCTGTATCGGGCTTTTACAAGTTTATTGACCATGCTTGATACACGCTGATCGCTACACTTGACTTGAATGGTGCTTTTTAGAAACCAAGTTGAGCTCAGTAGCCCATACTAAAAAGTAGACATGATGGTTGTTAGAATAGCTTCTATTAGAGTTTGTCCCACATTGACTAATTGAGTCATGTATTGAGATCCCTCATAATATAAATAAGAGTATTATGTGTTGGGGTTGATTAACACCCTATACACTTCTTTCTCTATCTCTCTCAAACAACATGGTATCAGAGCGGGTTCTCATCCATCTTGGATACCCGTAACCCTTGAAAAAAAAAAAACCCACCATTTGCCACCCCTCCTCTCACCATCAGAGCCATCCAAGAAACCCTAAATCCACCAAAGCCACCCACTTGTTACCTTTGAAACCCTAAATTGACCCATCTCTAACCTCCAAACCCTAAAACGTCACCCTGTAAACCATAAGAGGGGGTTTGGCCTAAGTAGTAAACTAAACTTTTCTGCTTTTTGGTGCTTTAAATACTTGTACTCATGCGTAAAGTACAAGCTTTTTAAGCACCAAAAAGCACAATATTTAGTTTACTACTTAGGCCAAAACCCCAAAATCATACCCAAAATCGACGTCTGAAAACTCAAATCGAACCCTAATCAAGCCAATTCAAACCCTAATCGATCACCACCAGTCACCTACGAACCCTAATCGAGCCTATTCCAACCCTAATCGATCTGTATCGAGCTCTAATCCAACCAATCGAACCATACAAATCCCATACGAGACCTATACGAACTTCACTGTTGCTCGAAACCCCTGTTGCTGCTCAAGATTGTGATTCAAACTCCGGACAGTGCTTGTTTGGTTTACCCAGTGTCCAAGCATCCCGATCTGGCTATCATCGCAGCGTCATACCTTGGTTTTCCGTTGCTGTTCTGGTTTGTTCCTACCCCATTGATCTAATGAGGTAATGTTCTACCTTGTTCTGTCTTGATTTGTTGATCACGATAGCACTGTTTTGCTGGCTGGCTCTGTGTTCATTGTTGGTATGAGAATTTGTTGGTGGAGGTCATCATGGTTGTTGAATACTTGTTGGTTGGTGGTTGGTTGCTGTTGAATTCGGGTTGGCAGGTTTGTTTTGGGATGATCAAGCAAGTTGTTCGTACTTGATTATTGTTCGTAGTTGGTTCTGGTTGATTGGTTGGCAGTAGTTGGTGGGCTTTGATTTGTTGGTGGTTGATTGTGTTGTTGCCTCTCCGTTAGTTGATTGGTTTTGGCACAATGTCTGAAGATAAATCTGCTTCTTTTGGTTCTAGTTTGAGTTCTGGTGTTATTGGTCGTATTTCTAGCTCTTCTCGACGTCGTGAAAAAGATTTTATTACCTCCATCATTTTGAATGGCCACAATTATGCCATTTGGTCTCGCGTTGTCAAAGTTTATTATACGGGTGAGCGGAAGTTTCGTTATTTGTCAAATAATCCTCCAAACAAAGAGGCTAAGGAGTATAGTGATTGGGAAGCTGAGGACTGTCATATTCGTGGTGATTTGTGGAATGTCATGGAGCCTCAAATCAGTGGCCCTTTGTTTTACCTTGATACTGCGAAGCAAGTGTGGGATCGAGTGTGGGATCAAGTTGCTATGATGAATTCTGGTGTTACTAATCTTTGTCGTACGTATGATCTCCACCACCGGCTCTTTTCTTTGTCCATGGGTACTGGATCTTTGAAAGACTACTATTCCCAATTTCGTGGCACTTGGGTAGAACTCTGTGTTTATGAGGCTCTCTCAACTGATCCTCTGGTTATGCAACGTCAGCGTGAGCGTTTGGAGGTTACTCAGTTTCTATATGGCTTACCAACTTTCTATGATCTAGTTCGGTCTCAGATACTGGGAGAGTGGGAGTTGCCTTCTCTTGATGAGGTATTTAGTCGACTTCGCCAAGTTACTATCTCGGATGCTGGTTCTGTTTCTCAGCAACCATCCGATCGTTCTGCTTTAGCTGTTTTTGGTGGTTCTGGGTCAGGTAGTGGTCGTGGTCGCAGCCGTGATTCTGGATTTAGCGGTCGTGGTTCTGGTAGTCGAAGTTCTAGTAGTTATAATTCAGGTAATAGTTCTGGTGGTCGTGGTGATTCTGGGTTTAGTGGCTGTGGTTCTGGTCGTAGTGGCAATGGCCATGGTCGCACGTCAGGGGGAGGTAGTTCTGGTCGCAGTGGTTCTAGTCGTGGCCGTGGTACCCGATTTTGTACTCCTTGTAAGGGTACAAATCACATGGTGGACTATTGTTATGATCTTCATGGTTTTCCCCAGGCTCATCAGGTTGCTCATTCTGAGGATTCTGAACAATTAACTCATTCTTCTGCCGACAGTAGTGTGACTATCTCAGCAGAGGAGTATCAGCATCTTATGTCCATTCAGCCTTCAGCTACTGCAGCTTCTTCTTCCACGGCTACGTTTGCTCAGACAGGTTCCTCTATTGCTTGTGTTGCCTCCTCTTCTTCTCCTTGGGTTATTGATTCTGGTGCTACTAATCATATGACTGGTACTTCTACTATCTTATCTCATTGTTAATCCATTGGAAAAAATCTCATGTTACCTTAGCAGATGGTTCTACTACTGAGGTTATTGGGTCGGGTTCTTTCCCCATTTCTTCATCTCTTACTTTGACTTCCGTGTTACATGTCCCTCGTTTACCTTTTAATCTCATGTCTGTTAGTCAACTTACAAAGTCCTTAAATTGTTCCTTCACCTTTTCTTCTCATGATTGTGTGTTTCAGGATCTTAAAACGGGGAGGAAGATTGGTGGCGGTGTTGAACGTGGTGGCCTGTATTACCTGACCAATAGTCCTGCTCAGTCTGTTGCTCTTCAGTCCACAGAGTCACCCTATCAGCAACATTGTCGGCTTGGACATCCATCTCTTCAGAATTTGAAGCGTCTAGTGCCCTCCTGTGGTTCTCGTAAAGAATTGTCATGTGAAGTGTGCGAGTTTAGTAAGCATCGTCGAGTCACTTTTTATCCTAGAGTAGAGCGTCGTGTGTCGAGTCCTTTTCAGTTAGTGCATTCGGATATTTGGGGGCCTATTCATGAGCCCAATGTTTTTGGTTTTCAGTACTATGTTATTTTTGTGGATGATTTCTCGTGTTACATACCTTTATCTTATGAAAGAGAGATCTGAGTTGCAGATTATTTTTAAATCATTATATGGAAATCAAGACTCAGTTTGATACTTGCATTCGTATGTTTCGTTCTGATAATGCACGCAAATATTTTCATAGTACACTATCTCAGTTTTTTTTTATGATCATGATATTATTCATCAGTCATCGTGCGCTCGGACTCCACAACAAAATGGAGTTGCCGAACGCAAGATTCGACATTTATCAGAACTAATGCGTGCATTGTTATTTCAAATGCAAGTCCCTAAGTCTTATTGGAGTGACGCGGTTCTTACCGCGTGCTGTTTAATTAATCGTATGCCCTCTTCTGTTCTTGGAGGACAGATACCCCATACGGTTTTGTTTCTCGGTCGTCCCCTCCACTCATTATCCTTTCCAATTTTTGGGTGCACGTGTTATGTTCATGCTCTGGATCCTGACCGGAGCAAACTCGACCCTCGCTCCATTAGGTGCATTTTTCTTGGTTACTCTCAGACTCAGAATGTGGAAACACTCAACTCAAAACCAATTGGCAATGAGTGGAGAGGTCCCAGCATATATTAAGTGATCACCCATTCCTCTCCTAGGCAATGTGGGACAATATTTCTTAACATCCCCCTCACGTGCAGCCGCATTTGAGGTCCGTCACGTGTGGCCACTTTTTGGGTCCTATCATCGTGCAGCCTTTTTGCAGGTCTGTCGTGGGGTGTGGATTAGGATTTTTTTTTCTATTAATGTGGAGTGGAATGGGCCCTGCTCTGATACCATGAGGAAACATCCAACTCAAAACCAATTGGCAATGAGTGGAGAGGTGCCAGTATATATTAAGTGATCACCCATTCCTCTCCTAGGCAATGTGGGACAATATTTCTTAACATCCCCCCTCACGACGTCGTCATTTTGTATGTGCTGATGTCACATTTAATGAGTCCCTGCCGTTTTATTCGGAGCCCGTCACTACCAATGATTGGCTTGCGTCTGAGTCTGTGTTTCCTGTAGCTGTCCCGTCCGGTACTGGTTCTCCGCCAAAACCTTTATAGGTGTATGCTCGTCGTCCTAAAATTCCACCAGTGCCATCTCAGCCTGAGCCACCCTAGCCACCTCAGCCAGCACCATCTCCGCGTGCACCATCTAAGCAAACAGTCCCACCTTCGCCCACCGCTCCATCTTCCCCTCCGTTGCGGGATCCGGACAATCTTGATCTTCCTATTGGCCCCCGTAAAGGTATTCGGTCATGCACTCTACATCCTATTGCAAAATTTGTTTCCTATGACCATCTATCACCAGCCCTTCGTGATTTTACTATTTGTTCCTAACACTGTTCAGGAGGCCTTATCTGTGTCTGAGTGGCGGACATCTATGGAGGATGAGATGTCTGCCCTTCATCATAATGGCACTTGGGACTTGGTTCCTCTTCCTGCTGGTACTACTGTTGGTTGTCTTTGGGTATTCACTGCCAAGTATCTTCCCGATGGCACTGTTGAGCGCTATAAGGCGCGCCTTGTTACCAAAGGCTACACCCAGACTTATGGTGTTGATTATTCGGAGATGTTTTCTCCTCTTGCCAAACTTGGTTCTGTTCGGATTCTTATTTCACTCGCTGCGAATCTTGGCTAGCCGTTGTTTCAGCTGGATGTCAAGAATGCCTTTCTCCATGGGGATCTTCAAGAGGAGGTTTACATGGAGCAACCACCTGGGTTTGTTGCTCAGGGGGAGGGTTCTCAGGTATGTCGGCTTCACAAGGCTCTTTATGGCCTCAAGCAATCCCCCAGGGCCTGGTTTGGCAAGTTTAGTGATGCAGTTTTGAGATTTGACATGCATCGTAGTCACACTAACCATTCTGTGTTTTCCTTCACTTATGATTGAGGGAAAGTATTGTTGATTGTATATGTGGATGACATTATCATTATTGGGGATGACCAGCGTGGTATTGATGAGCTAAAGACCTTCTCACATCAGCAATTCCAGACTAAGGATTTGGGAAAACTTCGGCACTTTTTAGGTATTGAAATGGCCCAGTCCAAAGAAGGTATTAAGCTTATCACAAAGTAAGTATGTGTTGGATATCCTTGAGGATCCGGGTTTGTTAGGAGCTAGACCTGATGAGACTCCTATGGACCCCTATGTCAAATTGTGTGTGGACCAAGGGGAGCTGATTCACAATCCTGATCAGTATCGGGGGTTGGTTGGTAAGTTAAATTATCTCAAAATTACATGACCGGACATTTCGTTTGCAGTTAGTTTGGCAGGTCAGCTTATGTCAGCTCCTCGTCATCCACATTGGGAAGCTGTCCTCAGAATTGTGAAGTATCTTAAGCTACATCCAGGATGGGGTTTGTTGTACCGAGCCAGTGGACACTTACGTGTTAAGGCGTTCATTGATTCTGATTGGGCAGGAGGACCGTCTGAGGTCCACCACTGGATATTGTGTTTTTCTTGGTGGAAATCTTGTCAATTGGAAGAGTAAGAAGCAAACAGTGGTGACCCGGTCTAGTGCAGAAGCAGAGTATAGAGCAATGGCACACACGAAATGTGAGGTTGTATGGTTGCGATCATTTCTTGAGGAGATAGGGTTCAGTGTGCAGCTACCCATGCCATTGTATTGTGATAATCAAGCAGCAATTCATATTGCTTTCAATCCGGTATTTCATGAGAGGACTAAGCATATTGAAGTTGATTGTCATCTAGTGCGTGAGAAATTGACTAGTGGTGTGATAGCTACTCCGTATGTGTCTACGGGTACTCAGTTGGCGGATATGTTTACTAAATCATTGTTCAAGCCACGGTTGAGTTGCTATGTAACAAGCTGGGACTTTTTGATATTTATTCTCCAGCTTGAGGGGGAGTGTTAGAATAGCTTATATTAGAGTTTGTCCCACATTGACTAATTGAGTCATGTATTGAGATCCCTCGTAATATAAATAAGAGTATTACGTGTTGGAGTTGATTAACACCCCATACACTTCTTTCTCTATCTCTCTCAAACAACAATGGTAATGTATAGATTTACTTACATATCTATGCATGTTATTTCAGATAAGATATTTTGTGATCATTTTAGAGAACTTGTAGAGGTTGAAATTGGCTTTGAATGGATTGATCATTGTTTGAGCACATCCTATCCCAGTCTGCAGTTGACTCTACGGAGACCGTGTGCTATTGTTTTGACCAAGTTATAGCTGTCCTCGATATATGTTCATTTTGCTTTTTAAAAATCGTAAAACAGGTATCCTGGTAAATCGAGACAGGCAATTGAGACTGCATGTCCATTTTGTTGTCGCAACTGCAATTGCAAAGCTTGCTTACGGGGGTATCTTTTTGTGAAGGTCTCTCTCTCTCTCTCTCTGTGTGTGTGTGTGTATATTTTGCTTGTTTTTTTTTTTTTTTTTGTTACAACTTATTTTCTTTTGTTCTCTTTTGACAGAGTTGTGATAAAAAGTTAGATGCTAGTACCAAATTGTTGCGACTGCAGTACATGCTATTTAAAGCTTTGCCTGTTCTCAGGCATATTTATGGGGAGCAGAACTACGAACTAGAAATCGAATCAAACTTGCGAGGTAATGGAACATATTGCATTGTACATTGGATGTCTCTCTCTATACAAACACACACACACACACACACACACACACACACACACATAACTATATACACACATATTCATGTATTAAATCGAAGGGTATTATGTTGTTCCTTCTTTGCGGTTAGGTATCCCACTGACGGGAAAGGATATAACAAGGTCTACAGATGGCATCAGCGAGCGGTTATACTGGTATGTCTCAACCTCGTGTCAGTCAGCACGTTTGGAACTGCTCTTATTTACAGTTTTCTATTTTTATACTGGTTCACATTCATTTAAAAGCATTCCAACGTCTAAGTTTATCAGATGATGTTCTTTTTAGATATGTGTGAGAGAAGCAATTTAATTGTTAGGTACCATGTCGACCTACCAAAAAGCACTATGAATCTTGTCATACGGGCATGCTGCTGCCTCTTGCTTTATTCATATTGAATTATTCTTGTGGGGTGCAAATTGTTTTTAAGTTATATTGAGAAGTAATCTGTTGATAAGTACTTTGTCACGTTTGTTGAAGTAGCATTCGATAAGCTCAAGAAAACATATTGAAAATGAAGTAGGGTAAATGCTGTGCAGAACATCTCAGGAATATTTTGGAATTTAGAACAGTCTTGGGCTGCACCCAGGCACGATGACGCAATTATCATGGGCGCGTTCTACCACGGAGCTAATAGCTCGTCATATATGTAACAAGACTGTTAGAATAGGTTTATATGAGTTATTTATGTTTGTCCCACATCGCCTATCTTAGTCATGTAATGTGGTACACATTAATATAAATAAGATTGGCTTGTGTTGGGGTTAGTTAACACCTTACACACTTCTCTCTCTCTCGATTAACAAAGACATTATGGGACTTCTCTCGGAAGGTCACTTGACAACACCTGTCGCAAGTAGGCACACGCACGCCACCCCAATTGCGTTCTAGTGTTGTATACTTGTATTACACTACACAGTCATGGATAGAATCCAGTAGCAAAAAACTAGCTATTGTCGTGTGTCCTTATGTTTATGTTTTGCACATTAGTTTTGTACCAAGTGATGTGGGACTTTTCTTTGCAAAAGAATCCAACTCCAAAGGAGAGGACCACAAGCCTCATGTGCTAATAGGCGACATTTTTTAGATGTGAGACAAGCTCAAAATCCCCTGAATTTGCAACCCCCGTATCTTGATTGTTATTTGACATTTATCTTTTTTTGAACATGCTATCTTTATCCATGCCTATCTTTAGAAGTAAGATCATGTTTAAAGGACTCACTTCTTTTAGAATGAGAACTGGGAAGGATTATCAAAAATTTAGTATCTGAAACAGTTTTCTGCCCAAAAACTCCCGAAGCGTATCTCCCATACCATGAAAAGCACCCATTCTCCCGAAGACTCAGCTTTGAAGTAAGAGTATCCTCACGTACATTATTTTCATACCCCGGTGATGTGGGGGTTTCTCTTCACGTCTTCTCTTGGTAGCACCTGCTACATTAAGGATAGCAACACACAGCCTACCCATTATACTTGACTTTGATACAACATTTTGTAACCAACGTATGTAAAAGCTTTGGTGGTTAAGAAATGGACTTAACCATTGGTATATCAAGCTACCCAACTGCAGAAGCCCCGCGTGTGCCAAAGCTTAAGTTATGATGAAGTATCCCCAATGATGTATAGTAAGCTATCCAACAACGTTACTAGTGCCTTAAATTGCGCGGTACATTTTTTGTGAAACATCGTGCCTTTGAGGAATAAAAGGACGACAAAAGACTGGTTGAGAGTGGTAGAACACATGGTGGTCTGAACTCTGGACTATATGGATGCAACATCTCCTTGTTTGCACTTGTAGTATTATGGACAAGCTCTTTGGACGACTACAAGCCCCACTTTTTGGTATATCCGCATTTAGGTCATCTATCTTTTGGGATTGTAGAGAGTCTTTGTCCTGTCTTGGTAAAGCATTTTCGTATGAGTAGTTTCGCTTGTGATGTGAACTTGCGAAATGCAAACACTCTTTTTATAGTCCATCTAATAAAATAAGTGTTTCTGGCTTTATGACGATTCATTCTGATGTGAGGTCATTTTGTCACTTTAGTTTACTTATTGTTGGTTTTTCGCTTTTATTTATTTATATTTATGTTGTGAAGCGAAGTCCCACATCCCCTGGTTACCAAAGTAATCTGAAGTATATAAGCGTGAGGGCACCCTCACTTCATAAGCTAGCTTTTTGGGGTTGAGTTCTACCCAAGACTGTGTAACATGGTATCAGAGCTAGGTAACAGAGATGGGTAGGGTGCATGTCTCTCGCCTGCACGCTGCAGGTGCTACCGAGTGAGCACGCTGCGCGTGAGGGAGGGTGTGAAGCGAAGTCCCACATCGCCTGGTTACCAAAGTAATATGAAGTATATAAGCGTGAGGGAACCCTCACTTCATAAGCTAGCTTTTGGGGTTGAGTTCTACCCAAGACCGTGTAACACGTGTCACATGAATACATTGACCTAGCACTAAAAGTGAGCGTTCTATATACCTTAGAAAGATAGTAAGCTGTTTGGCAGAAAATAAAGGCTTGTTGAAGAGATTATGCAAGTAAAACAAAAAAGATAACGCAAGAAAACACATTGACAAAGCATTTCCAGCCTCTTCTAAGCCCACCTTGGTGTGGGTATGTCATTGTTCAGACTAGGAGGTTCTTGAACAAGATGGGATTGACAAAGGCCAAAATCACCATCTTGTGAGGCCGCCCTGGTGAAGATGTATTCCTCCCAATTTTGGTGGAAGACTTTTTTTAGTGCTGCTTATCTCATTGACTAGTTGTTTTTCATTTACAATGTTCTCGAGCTTCATCCTAGAACTCACTCCAGATACTATATTCCTCTAAACACTCCAGTGCAAAATTAGATCTTTGTGCTTGGTAGACTTTTTTTAATGGTTATTCAGAAATTTGCGAAAACCGACTCCTTGTTTTCTTTTACCTTCTCTGATCGATGGTGGTAGTAATAGTGAGGTGGAGAAGCGAAAGTCCATTGATGGTACAGGGAAGGAGACACAGGTGTGAGATTGAAAACAATAATAGAAATACCCATTTCCCTTAAAAGGAGTTGGGAATTATGGTGAATGTCTCACGTCTTTGTTATCTTCTTTATATCATGCATTATTTCGTCTCCAACTTCAACTTATACGCTATAGGGTTGGTTGAAATAATCTCTAAAGAAGAATAGACTGAGTAAGTGTAACTACCAAACAAAAAGGAACTAGTGGGCTACAAATTTGTGCTCATTATAAAGCAAAATAGTTGAGAGATACATGGTAAGACTTGTTGCTAAAGGCACTGCTCAAACTCAATGGTATGGACTACTAGGAGACCTTTAACAATGAAGTTCCCCCTTCTTTCTAAAAGCTTAAACTTTTAGATGAGCTGGTAGTTAACAATCTAATATGGTATTAGAGCAGACATAGATTCTGTGTTCGAACCTTACTGCCTACCTGATAATTAAAGACTTGTACATGTTAGCCCGCTTATAGAGGAGAGCCTGACTATACTTGAGGGAGCTTGTTAAGGATATAAATAATAAAGTTACCTCTCTCTCTAATAGCTTAAGCTTTTAGATGATTTGGCAGTTAACACTCTAATAACTTCTACAACACAGAGGAACTTAATTTTGCTTTATTTTCCTGTGCCATTAATAAAAGTTGGCTGCTTAAGGCTTCGTAGTTGCATTTACTGCAAATCTTCTTTTTATAAATTTCCAAATTAGGAAATCGGCTATTTCAAATTCCCCAACAATTTTCAAAATAAGGGTGAGAGAATAAATTTGCAATAATTTGATTGAAGAAAATCTATAGGAAATTTTGTGGTCCCATGATTAAATCTACAGAGAGAGTCGAAATGAAACAGAGCAAGAACAAAACAAGGCTCCCCTATTTTCTAGGCAAAGTCTGGTTGGCCTACCATCCATCCCACCTTCCATCCGGAGCACCTAATGCGGGCCAAGTCTATTGGGCTTTGATTTTTTGAATAAGGCCCAATCAATCCATTCAATGTCTATGACTCAAGCCATGTTTTGGCCCATTTTAAAACCTGCAAGCCTAACAATACATTTGATCCAATTTGACGTTGACATTTTTATTATCGTAATTGAAAATCATTCTAACAAAACATCATCATCAAAATCAAATCCCTAACACTTTCATTGGCGATACTTGGAGAGGCTGCTCAACGTCATATACTAGTGAAGGAGTAATAATTAACCAACGTGGGACAAGTTCTAACACTTTCCCATATGTAGGACAAGTTCTAGCACTTTCCCATATGTAGGACACCTAACTCCCAAGTGGAAACATAAACAAAGGATCCATAACAATGGCTAAAAAGCACAGATACGGGACACGAAACATGGATGTGACATGAAATTCAACATTTCTGCAAAATGTAGGGCACGAACAAATTGTGGTTGCATCCAATTGTATAACCGAATATGTATTTATACCCCATTAGTTTATATCCCAAATTAAGGTGTTGTTTCATAAATAAAAAACGGAAGCTGAAAGCTGAGAAATTAAGTACTGAAAACTGAATGCTGAAGTTTTTAAGTTGGAAAGGTGGTTGATAAAAATATCAAAAGCTGAATTAAAATAACTTTTTTCATGTAAATGATAAATAAATAGCTTTAAATTATTTGTGATTGTTCTCTTGGAGTTTTATTAATGGATGTCATGTGTTTGTTGTCATGGTGGGGTGGAAAATTGGTGGTGAAGAGGTGGTGGTAATATTGATGTTGGTTGCAGTGAAAGTGGTGGGTTGGAAGGATGGCGAGGGTGGTGGTGGTGGAGAGACAGTGATGGTGGAGAGAGGTGCAAGCAATGACAGTAGGAAGCGGTGTAGTCTTGGTAATGGTGAAGTGTGTCGGTGGTGGTGGTGGTGGTGATGGTAGTGGTAGTGGAAGTGATAGTGCTGGCTATAGTGGTGGTGATGAGGGGGTAGTAGTAATTTAAGCAATCATGTAGTGGTGGTGGTAATGATAGTGGTGATGGTAATGATAGTGGTGATGGAGTGGGAGTGGTAGTCATGGGGGAGGGGAGTGGAATGGTGGGGGCGGTGGGAGGTACATGGTGTGGGGGGAGA